>CANTUT010000885.1:2500-147500 GCA_947687605.1 Reutealis trisperma
CATGTAGAGGTAAAGGCAGGCCAAGAATTTGATGAACTACATGCAAATTGAGGTGAATTGAGTTTAGTTGAACGGTTATAGCAAATAAGGTAAATTATGAAAGGTGTATATGCATAATAACCTATCATGAAATACTTCTAATTGATCTTCCAATGATCTATCTATTCTAAATAACCCAAATTGAATTGCCATTATTGCTATTATCATTCTTATTGATATTATTCATTAAATATATTATTATTGATGTATATTGTTATATTTTTCATTTGAGCTTAAAGGCCATTTAGGCCAAAGAGCCATTGGTATATTTATTGATGAGACCATTTGAGCTAAATGACTTTACTTGTATATGAACCTTCTAAAGCAAGCATAAGATCATGAGTAAAAGAACTCCTAAATAATAGGGGAAAATTTATTAGACTGTGTGCAACAGTGACTCGACTAATCATATTTATAAACTAAGTCAACTATTCTAGACAATAGTGCAAGACCAAGGGCATGGAACCATCCTTTCTGTTCATACCAATATGGTATTTTGTTCAAGGGAAAGACGCCTTTCTATTATCAGAGGCCATAAGTTTAGGCCCTTATTCTAATTATGAATACTCTTTTGTTATGTAATATGTGGAATTAACGGAAATGATGTGATGATTGTGTTACTCCATGTGATTTCAAATGCCTATTCATTCTTGTCACAAATATGTATATGCTTATTTGACCATGTGACCCATTGATATAGCCTTGTGATGCATTGATTGACCATGTAATTCATTAAATTATATATATTTATATATTTGTATATTGATTTATTGACTACATGTAAAACCTCTTTGTCCATATACATTTCATACTTACTGAGTTAACGGCTCAATATATCATCTATGGTTTCAAGTTACAGATTGAAGAGAGAATAAAAGACTTAAGGTGTAGAGCAACATTCTTAATCTCCTTCTCCATCAAGAAGTTATGGTGTATATTTTAATGCTTTATGTATATGTTAATGTTAAAATTTTAGTATTTTGTCTTATTAGTTGTTGTATCGTAATTGAAAGTTATAAGTGTATAAATGATTTTTGTATTAAGATTATTTATATTGAGACATTATTGGACTTTCCCTCATATTTGGGGATGATAGCATAGATGATGATTATTAATTATAATAAGAAATGGAAATGTCATTTGATTACTGAATCGAGATTTATAAGATTAGTTTGTGACTTATATATGATTTAGATTCTTATCTTGGGAACTATGTTATATATGGTTAGTTACATGATACCATATTAAATTTGATAGCATGTATGCTATGGGTTTTGATAACCTTAAGCTTACCCATGTCTTAGGACCATTGCAATTTTTGAAGTCAAATCATGACATATATATAATCAATTGCACTCTTGCGAACCTGTCTTATACTTTGAACTTCAAAAGTATGGTAACCTATTATCTACTAACTGAGTTTTTACTCACTTTTTCCCTTTTGTCATTTTTCAGGTATAAGGTGGCTTAGTAGGATTTGTTCCTCGCCTTTCCTTCTTTAACAAGGAACTGTTCATGTTCATGTAAAATTTATAACCTTTTGGGTGTACTTAAGGATATTCTAGAAGCTCCATGGCATTATAGGCAAATGAATTTGTTTTGAGAGTTATAAAACTTTCTACTTATTGTAAAATTATATTGAATGATTATATATATATATATATATATATATATATATATATATATATATATATATATATATATATATATATATATATATATATATATATATATATATATATATATATATATATATATATATATATATATATATATATATATATATATTATTTTGTTTTGAATTCTATATAATAAATTATTCATTATCTAAAACTCCTTCCAGTAAAAGTCTTTGGTCTTCTGAGGCACTGATTTCCAACACGCCTCAAACCTCCGCTGGTTCTTGCATATCTTATAAATGGTTCGTACCATTTCAAGCGGATACATCCTGCAAAAAGCAAGAAATATTATAAATTAAGAATTACATTAAGAAATATAATACTTACACATCTCCATCCATCGTGAAATGTTGCCTATGCCCCGAATCCGGTGGTAGGAATGGGTGGGCATCATCAACTGTTACTAGGGCTGTGGATGGACTTGCTCTAGCGGTAGGAGCGGCAACAAGAGTACCAGTGGTAAGTGTAAAAGATGAAGGATGAGTAGATGGAGGAGTAATGGGTGAAGGAATAGTGGATGAAAGAGTAACGGATGAAGGAACAATGGAAGATAATGAAGATAAAGGATCGATGGATAGAAGAAGAATAGTATAAGGAATAATAGTTGGGACAGGGAATAAAAGAGCAATGGATAAAGCAGTAGACGTGGGAGGAGGAGAGGATAAAGGGATTTATGTGGTGATGGTCGATAAGATGAATGTGGAAGGTATAGAAGGAGAGATAGAGGGCAAAGAAGAACTACATGTGGTGGAAAGTGATGAACTAGTGGTAGGAAGACCACTGGTAGTAACATGCCCTCCCTACACACCACTCCATTTTTGGGATGTAGATGTACTACTACTAGGAGTATCTCCCAGAGTCGGTACACATCTTGAAGTTGACATCTTTATAATTTATTTAATTTATATAAATTAATTCATTCTTTGATATTAAATAAAAATTAAAAAAAAACACAAACAAATTCATTCTTTAATATGATTAGTTTTAATTTTAATTAAGTTCTCAATATATAATTCTACATTCTTATATCTCCCTCCCTATAAGGTAAGAATCTAACCCATTTAAAAATTCACTACTGCATAACTATTATTATTATATTCTACATTCATACACCTGTTGAAATTTCGGTAACATCTCCCTACAATTCTCCTAGTGCACCACATTCGGAAAATCCCAAATAATGAGGACATTATTTCAATGTGCACTAAGGGAACATAATGGAAGGTAATACCAAATTTCAGACATGTGTATGAAATAACAATATACACAAACAACGAAATCTCTAAACTGTCTACTTTGAATAATTCGATATCCTCTCACCATCCGATAAGTAGAACATCAAATGGGATATACGGTTAATTCTAAATTTATTAATAATTTTAATTAATATTACTTTTGGGCATTTGATTGTTAAAGTCCAAAAATAAAGTTAAAATCATTTAAATATTTTCATTAACAAAAGAATAATTTTTTTTTTACAAATAACAATTGCAACATCATAATATCAGAATATATAATAAAAAAATTAATGAAATAAATTCATAGAATAAATGAAAATTTTATTTAATATCCTACAAATTCCTAAATGCATTACAATTTTTTTCATTTTCAACCATATCGCAATTTTATATATATATTATTACCTAATAATAAACATATCAATATTATATTAGTCATTTTTTATATCATTTAAATAAAATTTATACAAAAATTCTTATTAATCATTTTAATTTTCATTTCTTTATATTCTTATAATTTTATATTTTCTATATTAAATGTTTCAATTCTTAATTTTTATTAATGTTTGAATTTTAATTATTTTTGGCATAATTATATGCTCTTTTAAATCTTTTTTTTTATTTTTGAATATTAATTATCTTTCAGCATAATTAAGGCATGTTTAAGGCTATTTTTTCTTCTAAGAGGATATTTATCATTTTGTTGATATTTTATAAAATGCATTTAAAATTTTAATTTTAAAGGCATATTTATATTTTATTGTTTTCTTTATATTTTTTTAAATTCTATTTTTACTCCTAACTAAATATTTTTTTATTTTTTTGTATTTTATGAAATGCACTTATAGTTCAATTTTTATGGCATATTTGTTGGTTTTTTTTTATTTTGTAATCCATTATTTAATCTAAGGCTATATTTTGGATATTTTATTCCAATATGTTTGAAATTAACACATTCACTAAAATAATACAAATTACGTCCATGCATATACATCTACAAATTCACTAAACTTAACAAAATAATTAAAAATTGTACGACAAAATATAAATTAACCACGAATTACAAATTTATATGGCAACATTTATATTTTTACATACACATGTACAAATAAACCTCAAATTAACAACATAACAAATTACAAATTAGACATAACATTCAAAAGCACATTACAAATTATTATATTTATATATTAACATAAATAAATTAAATTATAGTATAGACTTCTTGATGAGCTAATATGACTTTTTTTGCTATCTCATACAGAAATTATCTGAAACAAAATTAAAATTATATTTATAAAACCAAAATAAAATAATTACTGAGACTACTAAAAAAATTCCAAAATACATACCAAAATCATTAGTCATATTAAACACACAAATTTATATATAGAAATAAATTAAGAAAATAGAACTTTCAAAAAAAATTACAAAATAAAAAAAAATAAATCCAGTAATTTTTTTTACAGAATTATAAACAAAATTTTATAAAAAACTAATATTTACTAAAATAATTTCACCATATTTAATACTAGCGTAAATTTCTAAAAAATTTATTATGGTTAAAAAAATTAGACCTCTAAAATTTAAAATAACAAAAAAATTTATTTTTATTTATAATTCTAATTATATATATATACACACACACATGCACTAGGTATATGTATATACACCCAAATACACAAAAAAAATTACTATGTATATAGACCAAAATTAATAAAAACAAAATGAAATTTCAACAAATTCTCAAACAAATTTCAAATTACAAAAATTAATCTCAATAAAAAAATCAATTTAAAATAAAATTAACATATACCGGTAATCGTTAGCTCCAAAAGCAAGATTGAGGGAGTGGACAGTGACCATGAACGGCAGTGGACAACGGTGGACGATGAATGGAGGGATTCACTATGTATATACATATACACAGTGTATATATATGTATATACTGTTTATGTGTGTGTGTATATATATAATTAGAATTATAAATAAAAATATAATTTTTTGTTGTTTTAAATTTTTTGAGAGGTTTAATTTTTTTAAGCATAATAAATTTTTTAGAAATTTATGCTAGTATTAAATATGGTGAAATTATTTTAGTAAATATTAGTTTTTTATAAAATTCATTTTATAATTCTGTGAAAAAATTGCTGGATTTATTTTTTTATTTTTTATATTTTGTAATTTTTTTTGAAAATTTTATTTTCTTAATTTATTTCTGTATATAAATTTATGTGTTTAATATGAGTAATGATTTTGGCATATATTTTGGAATTTTTTTTAGTAGTCTTAGTAATTATTTTATTTTGGTTTTATTAATAGAATTTTAATTTTGTTTCAAATAATTTCTGTATAGGACAGTGAAAAAAGTCATATTCGCATATCAAGAAGTCCATATTATAATTTTATTTATTTATGTTAATATATAAATGTGAGGTCTCACCCGAGTACCAATCCGATCTGCTAGAGGGAATCGGGATGCTCGTTCGGGTTTAGACTCACAATAGAACCCTCGGGTTCGGATTGGTTGATTTTGAAAATAATTTTTAGGAGTTACTACCTTAATTTTATTTAGTTGGGAAAATATTAAGGAAAAAACTCAAATTGACTCTAATTCATTAATTTTTTAATTAATTTGTCCAAGTATAAAAATCACTAACCTTCAAATCAAGTTGAGTTTGAGAACTAGATTTTTTGTTTTAAATAATCTAAATTTAGCTCTTAAGTTTAATTTGATTTGAAAATTGGATTTCATGAATGATATTTATAAGATGATGTTAAAGAGAATGCATGAATATGACATAATATAAATGCATAGTGAAAATAAAACATTTACAAATTAATTAAAAAAAAGAGAAAGAGGATTGATTGAGATTTAGATTTGAAGTTTGGATTTAGATTACAAACATGCCTACGTACCACATGGATGGGGATCAAAACTCACATAATTCGTTCCACGATTAAGTAAAGGAGTTTAGGGGTTATTCAGATTGATTTGGATTTGAGATGCTGATACCTTGACTTTTGGTGGACGAAAAGTTTTACCGGACTGAAATTCTATTTTATCAAAACCGGATGATTAGATTGATTGGTAGATTAATTAATTAATTAATTAAAATGATTAATTAACTAATTAATAGAATGAAAAGGATGGATGGATTAATTAATTAAAAAGATCAATTAATTAATAGGATGAAAAGGATGGATGGATCAATTAATTAAAAAGATTAATTAATTAATTTGGATGAAAGGTGGGTTAAGAAAATGATTAATTTTGAAGGATTAATTAATTAATTAAAAATATTAATTAACTAATTAATATGATGAAAAGGGTGGATGGATTAATTAATTAAAAAGATTAATTAATTAATTTGGATAAAAGGTAAATTTAAGAAAATGATTAATTTTACTTTAAAAAAGTGATTAATTAATTAATTAAAAAGATTAATTAACTAATTAATTGAGTGATTAAAAAAGGAAATTTTAGTTAATTAAAAAGATTAATTAACTTGGTTAGGGTAAGATAATTAATTAATTAAAAAAATTAATTAATTAATTAGAGAGTGATTAGAGGGAGAATAAGAGAGGAATTTAAGAATAACAATCTATTCAAATTCAAGATGTATGTTGGAATGAGAAGTGGAGAGGGGTATTTATAGGAAAAGGGAGATGAGGGTAGTTTAGGTAGTGAAAATGTGAAAAAATCATGAGGGGTGGGGCTAGAAATAGGTGAAAATTAGATTGAAGTGAGTAAAAAAATCATTTTTTGTGCAAGAGGGGCCCATAGGGGGATCAAAAATTTGCAGAATCTGGTGCGGCGCCGCACCAGGCCTGTGTGGCACCACATCAGACATATACGGCGTGCCGCAAGATGGGTGTGCGACACTGCATAGGTCTGACACAACGCCGCACGCCTGTTATGCAACATGCCACGTGTCATCTGACACGTTTTTTGAGATTTCTTTTTTTTTTTTAGATTGATGGCTCCGCGTAACACGCTAAACTTAATAAGTGCTAACGCTGCGGTTAGATAACGAGAGTGTAAAATTAAGAGTTCACAATAAATGTATTTTATGTATATACATATACACAGTGTGTGTATGTATGTATATGTATATAGTTTCAATGGTTATTACAATATTTACCCATGAATAATTACTACTCTTTTAACTGTTGGATTAAAATTTAATAGTTTTAATTCATTTTGAGCTTTTCAATAATATTTATGGCTATTATTTATTAGCTTAGAAAATTTCAATCCTATTTAAGGTGTTAATCAAGGTTTTTTTTTTAAGGGTAATTTAGTAGGTAACTTGATTACATGGCATTAATTTAAGACTTTTTAACTTTTTTTTTTTTGGGCCAAATGAATTTTTTAACTAATTAAATTGTAGTGACATACATTTATAAAGTTCATACGATGGCATTAATTTAACTAAGGACCTTGAATATCAATAAAAAATAGATTCATATAGATCAATAGATATTAATGTACAATTTAAAAAAAAAAAAGGTTTTGTATAAAAAAAAAAACCTTAAGCGACTATTTATTAGGAATGTGTTTCAAAAATAAGTCTAAAAAAATATCATCAATTGTTCCAAAAATACTCTCTATTCTTGGTACAGTCCTTTTTCATTTTCTCAAGAAAATTTTTTTAGAAAAAAAATTGTTCTTTTCTATCAAAAATATTAATTAATTTATTGTATTTTTAATTTTTTATTATTTTAAAATAAAAATATTATTTTATTACAAAAAATTAAATATATCTAGTGGTGTTAAACTTCATTTAAATAAAGGAACTTAATTGACCTAAATAAATCATTTTGTAAGTTTTTTGTTCCAAATTAAAAGTTGAAAGGCATATTTGTTTCACAAGCTAAATATCAAGAGCTTTTTTTGTACCTTATCACTTATTTATTTCAGCATTCATTTATGTTAAAAATATTAGTTTTTCTAAAACATGAGATGATGAAAATATTTAATTAGATAAATTTCAATGTTTTATTTGTTATTGAATATAAAAATTTATAAAATTATAAATTATTATAATTATATATTTGGTGACTAATAAATATTTCTTTTAATATTAAAATAGTGAAGTGTTTATATTGTTCTATATTTCTTTAAAATTGAGAGAGGCAGGAGTGAGTCTAGCAGGTCTCCAAACAACTATTTTTTTTAATATTTTAAATATAAATAAATATGAAATTGGTTTCCAAATATTTTGATATTTATAAAATTGAAAAATAAAATTAATCTCCAAAAATAATTAATTTATTAGGATATTAAATTAAATTAGGCAAAATAAAATATAAATTTAAATGTTTTACTCTAAATTTTTCATATTACACAAATAAAATTGAAATTGAAATTCTATATTACTTTTTAGGTTGTGTAAAATATAAATAGCACAGGTCTTTTTTTTTTTATGATTTATGGTCTTGTTAATCTTTTCAATTGTTTAATTTTAAATTTTTTATTTAAAAAATATAAAATAATTGATAAATAATTTTTATTATGAAAAATATTTAAAATTAAACCCATTGAAATACATAAAAAGTTTTATTAATTTAAATGTTTTGATTTTATTTTAAATAATAAAGTTTCACTTATCAAATAAACTATTGAAACATCAAGAGATAAACAAACTTAACTCGAATATAGTTTCCTCCATACAAACCACCTTCGGTATTGAAAGCAAACTAAGCTAAAGCATGTACAATTTTATTGACATGTCTTTAAAAATGAACACATTCCTAATAAATATTTTTATTTTTATTTTATAATATATTTTTAATAAATCAATTCAAAAAATTATGTAATGAATTGTTTTATTTTATTTTATTTTATTTTATTTTAATTTAATTTTAAGGTGAAAATAATTATTATATTTCTTATGTGAGAAGAATATTTCAAATTCTTGTAAAATTATTGTGAATTGATTCATGAAAATAGAGAAGATTCAGATTTAAGTCAATTGTCTATATTATATTCACATCTAGGTGATGTTAGATTATGTCTAGGTATATTATTTTTTTTATGTTATACAATTATTTTTTGAAAAAAAATTATTTATCTTAATTAAAAATGATTACTTTTCATGTAATTATAAAAAAAAAAATTAAATAAGCACTTTAATAAAATAAACAAGATTGAAAGAAAACTCCATTTTAAATAAAAAGGAGTTTGAGAAAAATAGTATATAAATATAAAAGTTACATTAATTGACAAATAAATTTAATTATTTAAATTAAAAATTACTCTGTTTTTTATTTTTAACATAAAGGAATTGCATATAAAAATTATTCATGATGATTATTATTTTGTAAAATAAAGAAAATACTATTTTTTTTTCTTTATTTCTAACATAAAAACTTGTTACATAACCTAAAAAGTTATATTAATTGTAAAAATAAATTGCTTGGTCGTAACCACCCAACGTGAATATATCACTCTATATATACTTAATTTATTTAAAAATAAAATTTAATTTTAATGAATATATTTTTTATCAAAATTAACAGTACAAAATCAACTAGAATTTTAGATTCAACTCTTTTATGTATTATCATATTAAGAATTTTGACCAATCACAACCAAAGTTTTTTAAGCAAAATTAATTAAAATCTAATTGCTTGCACTTAATCCTATGAAATAATTAAATGGTGTTATCTACACACTAACTAATATTTATTCTATAATATACAATCATTTAATGTTTGCACCAATTTTTATGATAATTATTATATAACCATAATCATTGAAAACTCTTCCCCATATATATATATATATATATGTATATATGGAAAAGTTTTCAATGGTTATGGTTCCATAGTAACTATCATAAAAATTGGTGCAAACATTAAATGATTGTATATTTTAGAATAAATGTTAGTTAGTGTGTATATATATAACCCAAATACACACAAAATTAATATATATACACACCAAAATTAATAAAAAAAAAAACATAACAAAATTTCAACAAATTCTCAAACAAATTTCAAATTAAAAAAATTTATATCAATAAAAAAATAAATCTAAAATAAAATTAATACATACCGGTAATTCTTCACTCCAAAAGCAGGACAAAGGGAGTGTACTGTTACCATTAGTAGCACTAGACGATGGTGGATAGTGGACGGAGGAGACAAAACATCTAGCGAAATTGCGAATAGGAAGAATAAGAAGAAGAAAGGGAAAAAGAAAGAAAGAAAATGAAGGGATCTGAACAGTTTATAATTAAAATTTAATTTCTGTCAGTAAATGAAATAATGCGGTCAATAAATTTTACCAACCACTCATATAGTATTGTTGCTATTTACTAATGGCAATTACCACGTGAATTAAAAATTCTGTCAGTAATCCATCAGTAAATAAATTAATGGCGGCAAAAGTCTTGCCTCATTTTTCAAGATGGTCAGTAACCTATCAGTAAATTTTACTAACCACTGATATAGTATGGTTGCTATTTACTAACGGATTACCGATGGTTATTTTGGTGCCATGTGGGTTTCTATCAGTAATTTATTAATTGCTGCCAAAAATTTGCGCCTAACTTATGGCTTTCCTTTCTGTCAATAAGTGATCAATGAACCGTCAATAACGAGTTATTTTGCTGTTTATTTTTTTCGTCAGTAACTACAACAAACCGTTAATATTTCGTCCGTATTCTGCTTAGTTATTAATGAGTATAATTCCATCAATATTTACTGATGAAATGTTGTCCATCAGTAAAATGCGTGTTTTTAATAGTGACTCAAAGGTAATTCTTTGAAACCCAACTTCAAGCATAGAAGCGAAACCCTAAGAAAATCAAATCATGTTCTATTGATATATCTTGACCCAATAATTTACTAGAATCATGAATCAAATGTATAAAATCTTGACCTGAAACTTATATGGAAGCAAGAACCAAAGATATAAGTTGCAAACACCACAAAATAAATAATCTTGACAAGTTCAAAAAATTTAATGAAGAATCAAAAGAGAAAAGTTCAATGAAAAACCGAGAGAGAAATAATCTCACATTAATTTCAATAAGTAATTTGTCTTGTTTACATGGAAAGTAAAATATGTCTATATATAGGGGATAGATTGTCAAACTAATTGTAATAACAACCTTAATACAATATTTTAAAAAAAATAATAACCTTAATACGAAATCTTAATTTAGTTAAAAATAATGAAAATAAGACGTAATTAAAAGGTTTGTATAGTTTTGCACCAATTTGAGCCTAAAATATTAAAGTTTGTCCCAAATACAAAATAAAACAAATTAAATAAGAGAATAGAATCAGCTCAAATATGTAGAAACATAACTCTCTAATAACAAATTAATTGATTATAATAAATATATAATTTTTGTTATAATTACGCTAAAAAAGATAAATCAAAAGACTTATATAATATGAAATAAAAAATTGAAGAAAACTAAACACAGTTCCAACAGAGAGAGAGAGAGAGATATATATATATATATATAATGAATATATTACAAAAAGGATATGTTAACAAGTGCCCCTAGACACTTGTTAAGTATTTAATATGAATGTTTTATTTAATGAGTTGACGTTCCTAGATACTTATTAAGTATTTAATATAATTATTTTATTTAATATATTGATTACACTCTTAATGAGATTTTGTATTTTCAATACCAAATTTAATTAGGCAATTTTATCTCTTTAATCTCTTAATGAAGTAAAAATAAATAATAAAAAATTGTACTTTTTCTACTAAAAGAAATCTCCCCCACTTTTTTTAAGAAAATTCTCTCTTATAGTGTTGCTATAATTGGAAACCACTCATGAAGCTAAAAAAATATTAAATTTGCATTGGGTTATAATTGTACTCTTTTTTATTAAAAAAAATCCTTCCATTTTTTTTTCCAATTTACGTGTTAAAATTCGAGATATTGATCTAATATTTTCTTTGTTATATATAAAACAAAAAAAGTTTACTAAGAGATGAAAAGAGAATTGGAGAAGGAAAATACTTAAAAAAAGATTGAAGAAGCAAAATACTGAGAAAAATGGGATGCAATTTTTTTTTCCAATAAAAAGAGCGCAATTGTGGCCCAATGCAATTTTTTTTTTTTTTTGACTTCATAAGTGGTTCCCGAATATAGCCACACTATGAGAGTGAATTTAAAAAAAAAAATGGGGGTAATTTTTTTTAGTAGAAAAAGTGCAATTTTATAATTTTTTTTTACTTCATTAAGAGATTAAAGTGAGAGAAAATTGACTAATTAAATTTAGTATTGAAAATAGAAAATCTCATTAAAAGTGTAATTATTGTATTAAATAAAATAATTATATTAAATGCTTAATAAGTGTCTAGAAGTATCAACTTATTAAATAAATTAATCATATTAAATACTTAACAAGTGCTTAATAAATACCTAGAAACATCAACTAATTAAACAAAATATTCATATTAAATATTTAACAGGTGTCTAGGTGACACTTGTTAACATAACTCATTAAAAAATTATCTTTTTTTTTTTTTGCCAAATAAAAAATTATCTATTAAAATATTTTCATATTCTTGCTTACATATTTTATCATTTTATTAAATTTTCTGAAATTTGATTCCTTTCTGAAAAAAATCTGTCTCTCCTACTTTCTGGCAAATTCTCCCCAGCCAAACACAAATTCTCACAAATTCCTTTCGTAATGCAAACGCACCTGGCTGCCGCTGGGCATGTTTGTGACAATCAAAAGTTGGTGGAAGGATGAAACGATTGGTTTCACGCGCTTCATTATGCGTTGCAGGTAGTGAAACTCACGCGCTTAGTTATGCGCATATGGAATCACAAATGAAATGTGTAAAATGTACTGTTGTAATGACGCCCAACACCAACTATATTGGGTCCTACACTTTAAAATGAAAAACTGATCACCGTCAGTCATGTGCCCTTTGATAACCCAAAACAATGAATCTCAGCTAATGAATACGTG
The DNA here is from genome assembly GCA_947687605.1 of Reutealis trisperma. Taxonomy (NCBI): domain Eukaryota; kingdom Viridiplantae; phylum Streptophyta; class Magnoliopsida; order Malpighiales; family Euphorbiaceae; genus Reutealis; species Reutealis trisperma. The sequence continues at coordinate 15,420 of CANTUT010000885.1, forward strand.
CCACGTTTCATTACGTGTTGCGGCCCTTTTTCAATCATGTGCTTTACGGTTGACATTGCAAGTTTACAACTGGCCATTTCCCACGCCTCACCAGTCACTACATCCTAATTAATTATTCGTGTTATTATATAGCAAAATGTGAAATTGGTCCTTTAATTTTATTACAGGATCATTAAGGAAAGACAAAAAAAAATATATAAAACTTTTAAATATAATTATTGACCTTGAACATGATCAAATTGGATAATTATTTTTTTTTATTTTTTATATTTTAAAAAATATCAATCTTATTTTTGATTAACTAACACAAGTAAATAAAGAAAAAAAAATTCTTTTATACAACTTTAAATATAATTTATTGAAAATGTGAGTTTTATTTAAAATATTTAAATTTTTTATATATTTCAATTTATAAAATGTCAAAATTCATATTTTTTAGTATTTATTATTTTTATATTTTGCAGGAAAAAGTTTAAGTGTCAAATAGATTTTTGAACTTGTCACAAAGGGGCAAAAAAAAAAAATAATATAAATTTTTTGGATGCAATTGACCCTAAATTTAATGAAATTGAACACTTAAAATATTATGTTTTTATATTTTGAAAATATAAATTTGACCCTTTATTAACTAACAAAAATAAATAAAGGGGTAAGTAAAAAAAAATCTAAAAGTACAAAATTTCTTATATACAAACTTAATTTTAATGTTTTAATTTTATAAATCTAGTGAAATTAAAAAACTCAATTAACTAAATAATTTATGAAATAAATTTATAGAATTAAAAGTTGAATTAATTTTTTTATAAATTTGATAAAATAAACACTATTATAATGATTAAATAACTTAGCTAATCTATTATTATAAATAACTTATAATAGTTTATTTTATCAAATTTATAAAAATTAATTTAATTTTTAATTCTATAAATTTATTTATTAATTAATTTCATAAATTTAATTAATTAAGTTATTTAATTTAATTATAATAGTTTATTTAATCAAATTTATAAAATTAATTTAAATTTTCAATTTTATAAATTTTATTTCATAAATTTTACTAATTAAGTTGTTTAATTTAATTATACTAGATCACTAAATTTATAAATTTAGAAAAAAATTAGTTAAAGTTGTATATAAGAAATTTTATGATTTTAGATTTTTTATTTTTTTTTCTCTTTATTTACTTGTGTTAGTTAATAAAGAGTAAGATTGGTATTTTAAAATATAAAAAGATAAAAGAATTTAATTGTCCAATTTGATCAAGTTTTAGGGTCAATTATGTCTAAAAAGTTCATAATGTCCTTGTACACACACACATATATATATATATTGGTCAGTTTGTCTTTTCCCCTTTAAATTTAATCAATTAACATCTCATAGCTAACATAATATAATGTGAACTCTCTAATTATCCAATTAGCAGTGCGCATTATAACACGTGCACATGAAGCAAGTGATGTTAAAATTTCATGTTTGACATGATATTTTTTTTTAAAAATAATTTCATATCCAAAAATTTTCAAACGGTAACAAAATTCTCACTCAAATCCAAACGGTAACAAAATTTCCTAAAATCATATAAAATCCTAAAATTTCTCACTCAAATCATTATCTCCTTTTCTCTTAATAATCGACCTCACTTCTCACCCTATCTCAAACTTCTCAATAGCCATGGAGCAATAATTCTTAACTGAAATAACCATTTTATAAACTTTGAGACTACCTTAGAAAGCAGCACCCGAATCTGGCCATCAACACAAAGCGAGCTATCTTCCATCTTCTTGAGCTTAAGCTTGAGTTCTCTGCTTTATCATCATTGAAGCTTTTGTAGGTGTTTTAGTAATTTTGTTATTTGCTTTCAATGGTGGGTTATTTTGTGAATGCGCTAGAATCTATGTTCACGCGGGTTTGGTATTCGGCTATTGCTTTGATTAACAATGCAAGTGAGTATGAAATCTACAATCGACGATGGTGATGAGTTTTGAATATGCAATCGGCGACCGTAGTGAGTCTAGAATTTGGCTTGCATGCGTCTGGGATTTGCCAATTCAGTCATCGCAGTCGATTTTTTTCTTCTAATTTTCTTTTTTTTTATATTTAATTAAAATTAAAATAAATAAGATGAATTTCTATATGAACTCATGATCATGGTTTTTTTTCTTCTTTATTTTTTGTTTATGGCTTCATGTGGTGAAGATGGTGATTGTGATGATGACTTCATATTTGATTGAAGTTTCGGGTTCTTCTATTGTGTGGCTATCAAGGTTCAGTTTCATGTTAGTTTGCTCCATTCATTGCTAACAAGCTGACGGAAAAATTGAGTCGAGGTTCATATTCTACTAAGGTAATTGAGTATGGATTCTCTATAATGAGTTTCATTTCTACGGCAGTAAGAAGAAAATTTAAGGGAAAATAAATAATATTTTAATCTTTTTATAGGTTGTTAATGGTTAAAATGGACAGAAGAACTACTTAATTAACGAAATTAAAATTGAAGACTAATTAGTTTCTCAAAGTACTAAGACGTGTTCATTAATTAAGACATAATTGAAAGACAAAATAATAATTTTACTCTATTATTAAATAAAATATAATTTTTAATATTTTTATATTATCAAAAACAATATTTGTTTTATTACTTTAACATTATATTATTAATTTTTTAGCTTAACATTATATTATTAATTTTGATATTGTTTAAATTCAATAATTTTTTTGCACCCTCCATTCTTTTGCCTGCCTAATCTCCAATCAAACCGTCTTAGAAATAAAAGAAAAGAAGGAGACAAAGATAATAATGTTATAAATATAATGGAGAATAATAAAAATAAATAATATAGAGAAAAGAATAGCTTTTTCTAGATATTCCATTCAATAGTATTAGACCCTTAATATAAATTACAAAAGAGAAAGAAATAGAAAATTTTTCTAATAAGGAAAATATAATCAATACTAATATGGAAACTAGAGTATTTATATATATGGAAAGACATCAATCAAATTCTATAATATATCATAACACTCCCCCTTGATGTCTTTTACAAAGAATATGCATTGTCAAAACTTTACTAAGAAAAAATCCAGTGGGCAAAAATCTTAGTGAAAGAAAAAGAGTACATTATTATTGTAGAGATTTGCGTCATAACATTGTCTCATTAAAAACTTTGCTAGGAAAATCTAATGGGACAAAACCTAGGCTAAAGGAAAAAGATTACAGTGCACTAGAATCTCCCCCTTATGAAAATATGATTTTTATCAAATATCTCTTAGTCGGCGCATGCCAATTTTATTGACTAGTTTTTCAAATATGGTTGTATCTAAATACATTTAAGTAATATCCATATATAATAATTTATTTATAGTACTTCCTAAGGATATTACTTGCGCCATAAATATGTCTCATTAAAAACCTTGCTAGAAAACCTAGTGAAAAAAAATATAGCTAAAGAAAAGAGTACATTTAATGTATTATTTTGTCATTGCACAAATTACCTCATTAAAATCTTTGTCCAAGAAAATCCCAAGGGACAAAAACTTGACTAAGAAAAAAGAGTACAATCATATACTAATTCGCTCTCCCTAATGAGGACAGATTTTAATATGGCGTATACTAATCGATGAAACAATACTGTTTAAATACCACACTAGGTAAAGACTTAGTACATAAGTCATTTAGATTATCACTCGAGTGAATTTGGTGGATATCTCTTCTAGAGTTCATGTATATATAAGAATTTGGGTGAAGTTTATATGTTTACTTCATCATTTTTGATATACCCACCTTTAGTTTGTGCAATGCCATTGCATTATTTTCAAAATAGAATGGGAGTATCTTTAGTGAGGTACTTCAGGATCATAAAAACCTTTATAAAATTGTAGTATCACCATATGTGAAAACATAGCCATTCTAAGATCTATCATTATGGAGATCAAACAAATAACAAATATTCGCATATAGACCAATTTCAAATATGAATCAAAATATGATTATAATATTAATAGTATATTGAAGATAACTTTTTACATTACTCTAATATCTCTTCGCAGGTATAGAGCTATACCTATCTAGAAATTTTTCTTACAAATACAATATTAAGCCTGATGCAATTTGCAAGATACATGAGTGCCCTATAGCATTTATGTATAGTACTTCAAGACCAAATAGCTCTTTATTATCTTCTTTAGGTCTAAAAGGATCTCCCTTTACTTCTAGTGAGCATACCACCTATTGGTATGCTTTAAGGAAAAAGATTTATCTATGCAAAATTGCTTAAATACCTTTTTCACATAAGTATACTGGTGTATTAAGACTCCTTAATAATTGGTTTGCAGGCCGATACAAAATTTTATTTCCTTTAAATTTTTAATCTCGAACTCACTTTTCAAATAGGTACATACTTATTTGAGTTCGTTAGAAGTCACACTAATATTTAAATCAACTTATACTGCAATAATAACATATACCATTCTATGGTCATTTATGAATACAAATGGACATAGTGTATTATTCACATATCTTTTTTTCAATAAGAATTTACTCAAATAATCATACTATATGTCCATATTGCTTTAATCCATACATGGATTTTTGTAATTTGATAAAATATATGTCACATGTTTAATGTGCATTCATTTATAATATCTTTAGTCCTTCTGGAACTCTTATATAAATATTACTTTCGTAAGGCGTATATCAAGCCTTTCTATAACTACCATACTAATTAGATATCAAAACATGACCATTTCTATAATAAGAGAATTAATTTTCTCATAGTTAATGATAGGGCAAGTCTAGCTCTGCTTTAATTGCCTTTTTCCATGATGATCAATCACGTTTATGCTAATATTCAGTTATACTTATAGATTTTGGATCTAGATTTTCTCTTGAAACAGTAAGAACTACTGTTTAGATAAATTCATCATCGAATTGAATTTCTATCAACTTTTTCTCTTAAATCACAAAAATAATTGAGATCTCATAATTTTTATTTATATGATCATCAACTCCATAAACCATATATGGAGGAACTAATTGTTCCATTATCTCAGTCTGTGTCTCATAATTGGTTATAGCTCTTTGACTGAGATCTTCCTCTTTAGAAGGTTTCTCTTTAGAAGATTTTATGAGTGACACTGCTTCTCTTTTCTATGGATTTTTATCTTTAGTTCCAATTTACGATCCACGCTTCTGGCGTGTAGTGAGATTAATTGATTTTCTATTTCCAATTGGAACCACAACCCTTGCTGGTATATTAGCAGCTATAATATGAGACTTTGTCACTCTTTTAGCATCTATAAATGCATTTGGCAATTAAGTTGCATGTATATGGGGGATAAAACAATAATGAAATAACTCATTATAATGCACAACTTGTAAAATCCTTGCAAATTACTCCTTCAGTAAGTTTACATAAAATCATCAATATTGAATTGAGTTGTGTTCTCTATATGGGTGGTTCCTTTTTTAAAATCTCATGATCTACCAAATGATTTATAGCCTTCACTTCAGGGAATGCAGTTATACTAATGGACATTGTTTGATGATTTCTCATTAGTAATTATTCTTTGCAACCGCTAGAAGACAAATAATATTTATAAATTTTCACTTTTTATACTGCTACTATAGGAGCATATAACTTTATTACCACACAATTTCAGCTATGAAGTAATTTTAAACATGGTTGAATTATATTCTAAAATAGACTTCAAGTCTTATAGGCATAGATTTAGTCAATCATATTGAGCTTGTGGTAGTATCACATCTTTCAAGTGATCATATCAATTTTTAAAACTTTTCTCGATAATACAAAAATCTTAAATAGTGAGATATTCATCCATTAGACCCCTTTTACATATAGTATAAATATGATCAAAGTTTTTATGTTGGAAATAAAACAAAAATATTAAATTGATTTTCTTAAAAATCTAGAACTTAATCGATTTTGAGAAAAATGAAGGAATTTGAACTAATATAATGTAAAAACTCCAATAATTTATGAATCAATCCAATCATTTACAATAAATTCATGTTTATAATGAAGTGATAAATTTTTAATTATTTCAAATTTCATACTAAAACCAAACACATAAACAATATGAATTTATACTCAAAAGTCAAAATAAGGCAATTACTATAAAATATATATGCATCAAGCCAAGTTAAGGACAAATTGGCCATTAATATAAGGCACAATAATCTTTATACTAGAATTCTAGTTAAAAAAATAATAATAATATGCAATGACACAAGCAAATTATACTTGCTAATCAGAGAAACTAATATATATATATGCAACATATTTATCATGGCATATTTATAATTCCACTAAGGAATTTAGGACATAGATACCGTGAGTATAAGTGAAGACCTCTCTTGAGTAAACTTGAATTAATTATTAATTTCACAGAATTTTTGGAACTCTAAATGTATTAATTGGTCAAAAATTAGTAAATTATACAGGTTCAGATTTTCAAAATACAAGGTGTATAGTATAACCATTCTATACTCCTAGCATAAACAGAGTTTACTATATAATATATAAACTAAATTCTTCATAAATAATTATCTCAATTATGTCCAAAAAAATGCAAAAGAAAAACATAAATTTTCTATCTATATGTCATATATATAATACTGTTCATTAATTAAAATAAAATCATCAGAAATATATATATAATAGATTAACCAATTAAATATTTTAAATATCCATTGTAATTTGTAACCCATTGAAATTGTTAAAGGAAGATAAAATATGGCAAACAAGAAATTCACCTTACAAATATTAACTATAGTACCAAACCTGCTAAACGGTTCTTGGACAAATGAAAAATCTTTAACAGTATTAGATTTTCAATATTCGAAAGAGTGACACTAGTTAATCTAGATCTTATTAGGTTTAATTTCATATTCAACAAAATCAAAATTACTGGGCAATATGCCACATTAGTTTGCTGCTCTCAATTTCACATCAACAAATTGTACTACCACGACAACACGATATGAGAATCCCATGAGATAAATAATTAATTAAGACTAATTCAAGAATTTCAGCATTTAGTATCCATGATAAATAATTCTTACTCGTGATGTCGAGAGCTATCAATTAACATTGTCTAATATAGAATCATAATAAAATCAGTCTTTTAAAGACTTGTAAACAATGCATTTAATTTTTTAGGAATATAAAATAATTTTTTAATGAATTGGGATACTAGATTTCAAAATACTTAGTTTTTCAGGAACTTAGGCCAAAATTCTTCATAAATTTATATCTTAGTTATTGATTTAATTAGTTTTTCAGGAACTATAAATAATACTAGTTTTTTCAGGAACTATAATTTTAAATATATTGCTAGTTCTTCAGGAATTAGAATATACTTAATGAAAATTAAATAACATCAAATAATAATAATTTTTTTTTATAAAAATGATAATCAAATTATTATTAAAATAATAATAATATAAAACAAGAAACAAAAACATTCTTATAAAACAAAAAAAAAAAATTGTTTTTGTAACTTTAAAAAAATTCATTACGGTTCCATGGTAATATATAAAAAAAAAATGATTTTTTGATTTCATGGTAAACAAAAACCGATTCATATAAAAAAAATTGATTTATGGTAATATGCTTGTTTCTATAAAATATATGCAAATAATATGTATGCAATATATATATATGCTCGTTTTTATGCCCACATGAAAAAGCATAAAAAAACATATATTTAATTTAATTGACACAACAAGATAAATACATCTCGAATATATATGCGTATTAAGCCATAGGTATATGTCTATTTAAGAACATATATGATTCATATGTCATTCGAAATGAGAAAAATACTTTGGGAAAAAATATGATAGAACAAATTCGTGTTGATAACGTGTTATAAATATAATGAAGGAGAACAAGAACAAAAAATATATAGAAGATAATAGTTTTTTCTGGATATTCTATTCAATAGTATTAGGTCATTTATATAGATAACAGAAGAAAAAAAATACGAAGTTGTTTGTGCCCAAATTCAACAGTCAGGCCCAGCTCATTAATTATAAATCACATGATTTTAAGTAGTAGTGGGGAGTTGGAAATTAGAAATGGAGGTATGGAGTTATGGCAGTTACTATGAACATGGAGAGTGGGGGTTTATCAAAGGAGATAAAAAATAATAATAATAATAATAAAAGAGGAAGAGGAGATGGGGACAAGACAAAAAAAGGACACCCAAAGAAGACTACAGCAAAATCAAAATTTCTCAAGCAATTTTCTTTATTTCATAGCTTATTTCCAACATTTGCTTTTTAATTTACTGTTAAAATTTTAATTTCTTTGTTTTTATCAACATTTCCATTTAATGTAATATTCTCATTTCAATTAAGTCCTTTAATTTTCAATTCTCGTAAATTTTCAATTTTATTTACTGGCATTATTGAATCTAAGTGGACTGTGGCTAAGGAAACTTGGGGATCCACAATTCAATATGATTTTAGAAGTCAGTAGGCGCAAAAAATTTCAATTTGCATACCTCACATGTGTGGCACACTTGAATTCTCAAAAATTCACTAATATAATTTTGGCACGCCCAGTGGGACGAGCTCAAAATGCCAAGAAAGAATACTAAAAAAGAAACTCAGGTGTCTCATGATGCCAATGTTGCTATTGATGAAGCAGGACAAGAAGGATATGTTCCCTACATAGTGGAACAAATTGAAAGGAATTTAGTGCCTTAGGAGACTCAGCATCACAATGAGGCACTCATCAATCAAGTGGGATATGCTATTGGACAAGGTGATAGACTTTTGACTACAAACAGCACTGACACTAACATGCAGTTGTTGACTGAGCAAGTTAGGATACACTGCGAAAATCAAAAGAATATGATGGAGACTCAGATGAAAGTTGCTGAGGAATAGGCTAAAGCTCTGCAGAGTATAGCTTCCATGTTAGCCAATTTGGCAAAGAAAGTGAATTCAAATGTAAAGTAGAGTGTAGGCTAGAATGCTGCACCAAAACTTGCAAAATAGAATACTACTGGAGAAGAATAAGGGGGATCTTCTACTAGTTCTTTAGAAGGGGTTGGCAATCAAGGCACTATGGCCTCCCAGATGGTGCATGATGAATGGTACCTTCCACCACACAGGAGGGAGGAGAATGTTACCCCCAGAGATACTCCGCTTAATGGCCGCCACAATGGCAGGCCAGGAGTTCTTCAACAAGTTTTTGCTAACACAAATCCTATTAATCAACCTTTGCTGTATGAACCTAATGATGGGCTTCCTTTTCAAGGAGGCCTAGGGGGTTTTGGGGGCATGGTTCAAGGAGGAGGAGGTAACAGGGAAAATCAAAATGTCCCTCTCAAGCAAATTTTTTCAGCACCTCAAGTTGATAGAGATGCATTGAGAGAAGCTGTGCAAGAGTTGTATGGCCCTGGATTGAGACAAGTGGGCAGACCAAAATTTTATAAACCATACCCAGAAGCTATTGACAGGGAGAACCCTTACCCAAGAGGATACATAATTCCAGATTTTGCCTTATTTTTAGGAGAGAATGGCCAATCAACCTTGGAGCATGTGGCTAGATTCACTATATAGTGCGGTGAATTGGCTAATTTTGAAAACTTTGCTAATTTTAAGCTTAGACTTTTTCCTAATTCTCTGATAGGCATGGCATTTACCTGGTATGCCACCTTACCCAGAAATTCCATCATGAATTAGCAGGAGATGGAAAGACAATTCCACACACAGTTCTTCAGGGCAAAACTAAAAGTATGTATTATAGAATTGTCAAGGATAACCCAAAGAGCTAGAGAATCAACAGATCAGTATATTGCTAGATTCAAGAAAATAAGAAATTGCTGCAAGATTTATCTCCCTGAAATAGAGTTTGTGAAGATGGCTCAAAGGGGGCTGGACATCGAACTCCATAAGAAATTTTAGGCAATGGAATTTTGGGATTTTTATGAGTTAGCAGCAAATGTTGCAGAATATGAAGAGCTCTTGAGGGAAGAAAATCACAGGAAAAGGTCCAGTATGGGGACTTATTACCAGGAGCTGAATAGAGAGGTGGCAGTGGCTGATTTAGCTATTAACAGATCATGTGTGTGTCCTTGTTAGTGAAGAGAATCCCAGACGTATGGAAAAAAGCTCATGATACAAATGTTGCTCCTCAATACACATTTGAAGTATCAAACATAGAGGAAATTTTTTATTTTTTACTCAAGGAAAATTTTATCAAATTGCCTCCAGAACACAAATTGCCTTCTAAGGATGAACTGAAAGGGAAAGACTACTATAAGTTCCACAATTCATTCAATCATACTACTAACAGCTGTTGGTCTTTTAGGAATTTGGTTTAAGATAGAATCAATAAAGGGATTCTGAAGTTCCCTGAAAAGGAGGCGATGTTGATAGATGAGGACCCTTTTCCTCCTGTGGCACCCATTAATGTGGCTACTTTTGACCTGAGAACTTTTCTCAATTTGAAAGCTGAAGAGAAAAGGAGGAAGGAAGCAGAGATCAAGCCTGGCAAATCTATCAGAAAGTTTGGGTCCCTAAAAGAGCTTTGATGGAAAAGCAGGAGATGAAGGTAGAGAAGAGATTGCCTGCAAGATTTCCAAGAGTTCATCATGTACCTCAGAAACATGTTGCTCCTGCACCTAAGTTTCAGAGAAATCAACCAAGATTTGTCACACCTCTAGTTGTATTACCAAGCAATCAATGGCATAGGGTTTAACACAAAAAGTTCCATCAACCTTTGACAAGAACACAAAAGAGGAGATTGTTAAGGCAAAGAGCTGCAGAAAGATGAAAGAAAGAGGCAGAAAGTCAAAAAACATAGAATCTGTAGAAGTCTAAATTTGGCAGAAAAGTTACTGAGGACGTGGACTTCACAGATGATGAAGATGATTTGTTGTCTTTTACAGGAAGCTCAAAGGAAATTCCTCAGGATGAGGATGCTGAATCTATGGTAGAAGGGACTTTTGTGGTTGGAAGGATTCCCATTTCATTTGGATGTGCTACAACTTTTATCACTTTGCCTTTTAGCTTTAAGTCAAAGAAAGCTAAAGAAGAGGACGTGATTGAAATTATCAGAGAGAAGAAAGAGAATCAAGGCACATCTTTTCTGGAACAGGAAGGAAAAAGTAGCGTTACTATTCAAGCTGCTGATCCAAATAAACCAAAAAGAGTAATTTTTGATAAGCCATCTGTGGAAATGACCAAGCACATTAGGCCACTGTATGTGAAAGCTCACATAAATGGGAGGCCAGTGTCTAGAGTATTGGTTGACAATGGGTCAGTGGTAAACATATTGCCACTTAGGATGCTGAGTGTTTTGGGAAGAACAGAAGACGACTTGATATCAACAGAAGTGTCAGTATCTGCATTCACAGGGGAGGAAACTAAGACACTTGGTGTTTTACCTAGTGGGATTATGATTGGTAGTAAAACTTCCCTGTCAGCTTTTTTTGTTGTTAATTCATCCGCAAGTTATAATGTTTTGTTAGGGAAAGATTGGATACATGCCAACTGGTGTGTACCATCTTCCCTTCACCAGTTTTTGTTGTTTTGGAAAGGTGATGACGTAAAGGTGGTGCGGGCAGATGGACAGCCTTTCTCAACTTGCAGTGATTTAGTTAAGGCCAAGTATTATGACATGGATTTTGGCCTAATTAAGTTTACAGGAAGAAGTAAAAAAGGAGATCCAAAAGCCATCTATGTGACAAAAGAAGAAGTTGCACAACAAGCTAAAAGTTTCCTCAAATCAACAACCATAGTGCCATACCGGCCAATGTCTCAACCTATCATAGAAGAAATTCCATGATCAGTTACACCAATGATGAATTGGCGGTAGCTGCAGCCGCAGTATTCAAGGTGTACATGCAACAGACATTTGATAAATTGGAATCAGAAAGATTTTTAAAAATTAATAGAGCAAAAGTTATATTTGAAGAGGAACCAGCAGATGATGTTGAAGAAGTTCAACTTGAGGATTTGAAAGAAGCTTGCACCAAACTAGAAGATGTACAGCATCAAGTATATGACCCTATGGAGGAAATTAATTTAGGCTCTCTAGAAGAACCAAAGGTAACATATGTCAGTACTTTGTTATCTAAAGAACTAAAGGCTAAAATAGTAAAAGTTCTTCAGGAGTTTAAAGATTGCTTTGCATGGAGTTATGAAGAGATGCCAGGGCTGAGCAGGAGCTTAGTTGAGCACCGCTTGCCTATTAAAGTTGATTTTTGCCCATTCCAACAGCCAGCTAGAAGAATATCTAAGGAGATTGAATTAAAAGTCAAAGAAGAGATCAAAAAACTTTTGAAAGCTGGTTTTATTAGGCCTGCAAGATGTCTAGGGTCAATAGGAACTTTTGAATGGCTCGTTATGCCCTTTGGTTTGAAAAATGCAGGTGCTACATACCAAAGGGCAATGAATGCCATTTTTCATGACATAATAGGCCATCACCTAGAAGTTTATATTGATGATATAGTGGTGAAATCCAAGATGGCCAGAGACCATGTGGAGCATTTGAGAAGGAGTTTCCAAAGGATAAGGGAGCATAATCTAAAGCTTAATCCTTTGAAATGTGCATTTGGGGTTCAAGTAGGGAATTTTTTAGGTTTTTTGGTACATCAGAAGGGAGTAGAAGTGGACAAAAATAAGGCTAAAGAGATCATTGAAGCTAAAGCCCCACAGAATAAGAAAGAGCTCCAACAGTTTTTAGGCCAGGTGAATTACTTGAGAAGGTTTATTTCTAATCTGGCTAGAAAAACTAGAATATTTTCAGATTTGTTGAAACTTAAGCAGATAGAGGAGTTTATATGGGAGGAAAGGCACTAGCTGGCTTTTGACAAGATAAAGGATTATTTATCTAGGCCGCCAGTATTAATGCCTCCAAGATAAGGAGTACCCCTTAAGTTGTATATTTCAGTTGCACAAGAGTCTATAGGATGTCTTTTAGCTCAGAATAATCATGGAGGACATGAGTAGGCTGTGTATTATTTAAGCAGAACTTTGGTGCCTACAAAAATCAAGTACTCATCCATAGAGAAATTGTGTTTAGCACTGTATTTCGCATGTACTAAGTTGAGACATTATTTGATCAAACACAGGGTATATGTGGTGTCTCAGACTGATTTGATGAAGTACATGCTAAATAGACCTCTGATAATAGGAAGAATTAGTAAATGGTCTCTGGCGCTAATGGAATTTACATTAATCTATTTTTCTCAAAAATCTGTGAAGGGTCAAGTGCTAGCATATTTTTTGGCAGATCATCCATCCCTAAGTATTCAAGAAACTAGAGAACTAGACTTGTAGATATATGGAATTAAGGTTAAACTTTGGGTACTGAGGTTTGATGGATCTAGTACAGAGGATTCAGTTGGAGCAGGAGTGGTGATCACTTCACCTAATGGGACAAGAACAGCTTTGTCTTTTAAGTTGAGTTTTAAATGTACCAACAATCAAGCTGAATATGAAGCATTGGTAATTGGTCTGGAGATGTTGCAAGAATTAGGGGCTAAGAAAGTCTTGATTGTTGGAGATTCACAGTTAGTTTTGAAGCAGTTGTTAGGAGAATATAAATGTAACAGTTTACTTTTAGCTCCTTATTTTACTGCAACTGTTCAGATGCTAAAGTTATTAGAGGAAGTATCTTTTATGCATGTCCCTAGAGAAGAGAATTGGGAGGTGGACGAGCTAGCATAAGTTGCTTCTAGAATAAAGATAAGCCAGGAATTAGTGCATAAGATGATTGTGATTGAAAAAAAAATGCATCCGTTAATCACAGAAAGAGGTATTACTATTGATTCTTTAAATACAGGGATTAGTATGAAAGATGATTGGCAAAATGAATTGGTGAAGTATTTGGATTACCCTGAAAGGAGAACTCCATTCAAGATAAAAAAAAGGGCTCAGTATTTCGTATTATGGGAAGGTGAACTGTACAGGAAAGGTTTTGATGGATTGCTTCTGAGGTGCCTTGGAATTGTAGAAGCAATGGAAGTTATGAAGCAAGTGCATGAAGGAATTTGTGAGCACTATGCGAAAGGGTGCCAACAATGTCAGAAATACGGAAGTATTCAAAGGGTGCCTATTGCTGAACTCCATTCAATTATCAAACCATGGCCATTTAGAGGTTGGGCAATTGACTTGATAGGAAAAATCCATCTAGCATCATCTAAAGGACATAGTTTCATTATTGTTGCTACTGATTCTTTCACAAAATGGGTGGAAGCTATTCCCATGAAAAAGGTAGAACAAAGGGATGTGATTCAGTTCATTAAGGAGTACATTATACACAGGTTTGGTATTCCTGAGTCAATCACTACTGACCAAGGTACCATGTTCACCGGAGAGGATGTTAAAGATTTTGTGAAGGATTACGGAATAAAGCTCATCATATCAACTCCTTTCTATGCACAAGCCAATGGGCAGACTGAGGCTTCAAACAAGGTGCTGATTGGGATCTTAGAGAAAATGCTGGAAGACAATCCCAGGGATTGGCATCAAATTTTATCTGAGACATTGTGGGCATATCAAGTGTCAAAAAGGAGTTCTACAGGGGTAAGTCCTTTTACTTTGACATATGGCCATGATGCAATAATTCCATTAGAAGTTGTAGTGCCATCTCTGAGAGTTGCAAGGCAGAATGGGTTGACTCCGGAAGAATATGATGAGGCAATGCAGATGGAGCTAGAGCAACTTGATGAAGAAAGGTTACAAGCTTTGAATAACCTGATTGTTCAGAAGAAGAAAGTCTCTAGATCCTATAATAAAAGGGTGCGAAGAAAGAATTTTGAAGAAGGGGAATTAGTTTGGAAGATGATACTCCCTATAAGGTCTAGAGATAGGGAATTTGGGAAATGGTCACCAAATTGGGAGGGTCCCTTTAGAATTCATAAAGTTTTGGAAGGCAATTCTTATTGGCTATCTAACTTAGAAGGAGAAGCTCATAAGAGATACATTAATGGAAAGTACTTAAAGAGATATTTTCCCACTATGTGGGAAATGTTAGAAAAAGTATGAGAAGATTGACCAACTCAACGGTCAGTAGATTAGGTCAATATTATGAAAAGATATGTATGATTTGACCTAATGTAAAGGCCAATCACATGGCTATTTATTTTGTATTTTGCATTTCCTATATAAGTAGGCTATATAGCCACTTAAAATTCAGAAGCAATAAAAGAAGTAGGCCTATTGGCCACTTTTTAAAAAATGAATTTTAAAATAATTTTTTCAACAATTATTCTAATCCATAGTTTAGCCATTAATTGATAGAACAATAATCTATAGAAAACTTGAAGCAATGATATGGCTATAAGTGAGTCTGTGCTAGTGTCGGGTGATGCCTGGCTGCATGATGCAATGATATGGCTGTAGGTGAACCTGTGCTAGTGTTGGGTGATGCATGGCTGCATGGTAAAGGAGGCTTAGTGTCACGACCCACCTTTTTGAGCCGCAACGGTCCTAGGGCATGGGTAGCCATAAAGGTACCGAAAACCCGTAGAACCCATTTCACTCATAATCAATTGACATTCATCACATTAAACCATATCCCAAGACCGTAACCTAATCACACTTCCTTGTTACCCATTATCTGCTATCATTTCCATTTACAATATCATTTACACACATAACTTGTAAAACCTTTAAAATTTTATTTCATGTCATTAACTCTATGTTCAATAATTCATTCATCATTACAATAACGGTTATGATACAAATCATATTATACAAACATCTTATAACATATTAATGCTAAACCCATTAATAACCATTCATGTTACATATAGACACTATAACTTTCAATAACCGTGGAGCTCTAACTTACAACACCAGAACTTAACGGAACAGTTTCCAAGCGAAGGATGGGCTTGGGACTTTTACTTTGCTAACTCATTGACTGTACCTGAAAAGTTTAAACCACTAAAATATGAGACAGAGCTCAGTAAGTACAAAATAATACTATATAAAATAAACAAATGGTAGGTGGTTTAATGATAATTTCTTATAGCAATGAAGTAAAATGGATTAAGAGTTATTCTTATGGAATAGTTTTCCATATACAGTAAATATTGTATTTTTAGCAAAATATTTCCTTTATTGGAAATGGTGTGTTTCCCACATAATCACTCGAGTGGCGGCATACGCCTTGCTCACTCCCACATTTCAGTCACACATACAACTGATCGGGTCGCACGTGCTAGGGACCATAAACCCTTCCCAGCTAAGATTCGAATACTCTTTACCCTATCCGCGGGTTCATTACCATTGTGCACAATGTCTGATGTATTGCCCCACATCATAGGAGTATTTTGCTTATCACAGTATCATTATAACATTTTTCCTTTCCATCCATGAAATGATTCAATGGATAATATATCAATAAATAATCAAAATTCCCATCATTGATCATATTATGAGATTAAACAATAAGGCTCATTTGGCCAAGTGCCATAAGGAAATGTTTAATTCACTTTGGCTCAATAATCAAGAAAGTATCATATCAACGGTTCAATATTCAATAAGCAGATTAAGCTTATCAAGAAATCAAGATTGTGGAATATCAATGAGCCATTCAACTTTTCAAGGCATAAAAACAATTCAACCATTAAGGTGGGAACAATAAAGGTTCAAGTATATGAAACAAGGCATATTATATTATTAAGTACTCACTGTGGACTCCTTTGCTCCTATGTACATTTGACTCTGATACGATTAGTGCTTCTCGCACTTTACCCAATATCCTTGCCCTTGTTATTAGACTCTACACATGCATTTCAATCATATATCAATCACTTCCTCATTATCACATTACTTAATTTAGTTTAGGTTAGGTCATTAACACTTATATCTTATTCACAACTTAGCATTCTTAAAGTTAAGATATTCTATACCTATACTTAACATTTCTTTAGTTGTTTCCCAATAACTTACTTAAAACGAATAATTATCTTTTCTTCTAATTTCACATTTCAATCTTTATATCATTCAAGTAAAATCGATTAAGCAATTTCCACCAACATTTCCATAAATTCAAATTATCTATAATATTACAATCAAATGGTCCAACCCGAACCTTCAATACACTAATCCCATCCACCCATTTCATTCCTCATTATCAAGCTAATAACCACTAATTTAATTCAATCAAATACCAATATCCTCATCTCACTTCATTTTTCTAAATAATTCAATTCAATTAAATCAATTCAAGTCTCAACATTTTACTTCAATCTTTTAATTTAATCACCAATAATACTCCATAATCATATAAATAACAATTAATTCAATTGAATTATCTCATTTAATCACTTAATTCCAATAAACTATTTACCTAAATTCTTACAAATAAAATCATAATTCACTATCTATACAAAATTAGAAGTCGGGATTTATACCATATGGCTCAGTTTAATGAGCCAGATCTTCTGTCCGAATTTGTCGGTTTTAGAGGTCGTCGGAATCTAATCGCCGAAAAATTCCCACGACGACCAAATCACGATCCAATGATATCATCGATTAGCTTATGACATGGGGAGTCAAATATAAGTTTCGTTTCCCGTAGTCCGTTAGAAAACAGACAGAAATGGCATCGACAACCGTTGATGTCGCCGGATTCCGATCAATAAAAAGATTATCTAAAATTAGCAAACAATATACCAAATCAAAGCTGGAATCACAAGGGATTCAACCATACCAATTTCGTTAAAAATGGAGATCGGAAAGTCATCGAAAAGCAGCCTAAAATTTTTGGCCGGCGAAACTTTGGAAGGGGTGTGCGCCACCGTCCGGTGGTTGCAGGCGATGGCCCTCTACCAGTCGACGAGGCGGCGGGCGCGCTTCCTCATAGTGCGGCGCGTGTCGGTCGGCGGTGGCTGGATGGCGGCAGTCCAACGTGCAGTCCCTGCGCGCGCTCTCTCTCTCTCTCTCTCTCTCTGCCCAGTTCCTTTGTTTCTCTATTTCATTTCCTTCTTCTTGCTTCTGCCCATAAATGGGCTGTGCCGACTTTGTTTTTTTTTTTTTTTTTCATACATACATACATACATATATATATATATATATATATATATATATATATATATATATATATATATATATATATATATATATATATATATATATATATATATATATATAACTACTTTAACAATTTTAATAATAATAATAATAATAACAATATTTGCCATATAAATTCTAAAACAATAATTTTAATCAAAACATTAATTTCATCATATTATCCAATAATTATAATATAAAAATTATAATATATAACTTTAAATATTAATTACATAAATTTCTATATTTTATAATAAAATTCCAATTTCTTTAATTAAAAATTTTATCAATTTGGTAAATAATAAATCAATAATTCATTTAATAAAATATTCTCTTAAAAATATTAACATAATAATATAATAAATCAATATCCTTTCAAAATATCAATTTTAAATTTGAAATAATTTTCTACTATTTCAAATACTCATATAACAATATTTATAAATCCTATATATAATATCAAATATCAATATCAGTTTAGCTTATCAATATCAATATAATAATGATATAAGTAAATATCAATATCAATATCAATATTCAAAAAGAAATTTATAAATTTTGATAATTTTGAAAACCAATATAAATATAACAATAAAGGAAAATATTTCCATATAAAATTATTACTTTAAAACATTTATATTCAAATCATTTGAATATTGAAAATATTCATTTTCAATTTGGCCACGCATTATGATGCTAAACGAGTATCTTCACTCGTATACTGTACATATGTCTTATATCGGGTTGGGATATTACACTTAGCCTCAGTATCAAACCAAATCCAAAAATCAATCATGGAGGCTCAGCCTCAGGCAGTCAAACATCAAAATTCATTCAAAAATCCAACAAAAGCCATAACCAGTATTTTCAAGCATAATTCATACAGTCCATAAAAACATGATTGTCAAAGTTAAAAATAGTAGTAGCCATATCACAAAACATTGTCTTAGTTCTGGAATACAAAGGTAGCAAATAGATTATATTTTCTAAAGTAGTTACCTAAATATTAAACTTGTCAGATAGTGTGGTTCGCATCTCAATCCATCATTGACAGTGAGCATCCCTAGCATGTTGAATAACTTCTATGTCTTAATTGTGGATTTGGACCAAAGGGTACTCATTCTTTAGGGCCAACCCTTCTATAGAGACTCGGTCAGCAATTGTATCACATTCTAGTTGCACTTTCTTACCTTCACTCAGCAGCTCTTGGAGGTGGTTTTCTCTAGCCAGTACTTCTGCTTTAAGTTGCTGGAGGGCATCATATATAGTTTAGTGTGAAACCAAAAGTGATTGAAGATCAGATTGTAGTTGGGTTGCTTGAGCCACCAATGAGTCATAGTCTTGTTTACGAGCAGAGAAAGAATGAAGTTTCTCAGATAGACTCATAATAGAAGAGCTGTGGGTTTCGGTAGCACTAAACACAGACTTCACCTCTGATAAAAATATGCTAAACAGAGCAGCTTCTTCTGATGTGCTTGAAGCAGCTTGAAGGATAGAGAGAGAGGATTGTACCACTACATATTGGTCTTCATTGAGGCTTAATAAATCTAAACCCATCAAGTGTTGAATGTTGGTCTTGGCAGATCTAATGGAAGCCTCAGATGGTAACGAAGCCGCAGAACTAGTACCAGCAGATGCCCGTGTCAAAAAAGAAAATTCCAAGTCACCTAGAGGATCATGATGACATAGGGGAGGAATGCTAAAGGCCTACATTTTAAAATGAATTAATATATGGTCTTGTCAAAAAATTTCAACAAATAAAGAAGAAAGTTACATCTATAGGAGAAGGGATAACAGGTTCCTTGCTAGGAGATGGTTCTTGTGTTGTGGTACCACCAGTATCCTTGGAAGAATCAGGATGAGAAACAGGAGATGAATGGGCAGGTGGTGGTGGAGATGTATGAAAACCCTCGGATGTAGAAGAATAGTAATGCGGGATACGATGCATCACCGCATCAATGGATTCTTCGGTCTCTTCATCATCATCATCATCACTTTTAGAGGAAGGGGAGTTGGAAACTTCCACAGGGGCTTGTGGTGTATTGGAGAACTTGCTTTTGAGCTGTGTTCTGTTAGATCTCCTTAGGCTAGTAGACACGGGTGGTTTGGATGGTTTGTTTTTTTGGCCTTTTTTGGAACAGGCTTCACTTTTTGCGCCTTAGATGAGGTTTTATCTTTGACAGTGGCACATATTTCCTTTTGCCTTTTCTTACATATGGAAGAAAGTGGAGGGGAAGACATTTCTACAAAACAAAAAATATATATATACATATATATACATATATATATATGTGTGTGTGTGTGTGTGTGTGTGTGTGTGTAAGAATCAGAAATATGAAGTAGGCTAATAAGCCACTAATTTTTAAAAAAATAAAAATAAAAATAAAAAAATGAAAAAATGAAAATGATCTTACGAATTATTAGTTCTTCCAATGAATAAGGAACAAGCTCCTTGAAGATCTTGGGCCACTAAGTGATAAGTGATCCTCTCTTGATTAGGGAACTCCAGGAGAGAGCAATAGGAAGAATAGTCTTTGTCAGCTAAGGCCTCGATAGAAGTCTTTGTCAAAACATCTTATGGCAAAGAAAGATATGGGATGTCTAAAGAAGGAATAAGCTGAGCCAAACCAAATTGCCGACTCCACAAACAAGGTAAGTATTTATACACCTTAGGAGGACTAGCAGAAGGGACATTAGAAAAAGATAGAGAACTACCAACTATGAGAAGTCTATTGGAAGAAAAAGCATAAAAAAGTTGAGTTCGGTAGGCTTATAGGTCATTAGAGTTAGATGAGAAATAATGAAGCCACCAAGGTCTATAATGTTGGTTCTCACAAATAATAGACCACAGATCTAATTGTTCAGGAGTCTGTGTATACAAAGAATAGAAAAACTAAAATAATCTACAGATCCTAAAAACCCTTTGCAAGACATGAGTTGTTGACCCAGTGGTTGAAGGTGAGAAATGGACAAGACATTACATCGTAATTCTAGAAAATAGGCCAACAACCATATTTGAACTACCCACAGGCTGCCACCCAACTTGGAAAAAGGGTCGTCGGTGGTATATTTATGCAAAGCATGGAAAGTGGCAGCCAGAAGCATAGTGCATAAAGCAAAAGATTTACCTGTAGCAAGAGCTTTGGCTAAGGGAAAATAGTCCATGGCTGGTTTACCAGAAGTTGGACAAATGATCATCCTACAGACTAAAACCCAAAGAAACTCAATGTGTTCTTCCAAGGTAGTTTTTGCTACAGAATCACACCATCTTTTGATGACCCCAGAATAAGAACTTTGATTAGTAGAAGCAGAAGAATGTGGTGGTAAGGAAGGATCCTCAGGTTTAATTAAATAAGAGATGTCTTTACCTAGAATTGGAAGCCCCGTAAGGAATAAGATGTCCTTTAAGGTTATGGAGGCTAAACCAAATGGAAAAACAAAGGAGTAAAGTGAAGGTGACCAAAACCTTAAAGCAGCACATAAGAGGTCAGTTTCTATATTTAAAGGCTATAAACTCATTTGGATCAAATCATAAACACCAATTTTTTTCCAATCACCTTCACATTGGGGAGTTAGCCTAAGAACCCATCTACTCCATTCACCAGTGAGCCTTGGCCAAGATTTTATTTTTCCAGAAGCTTCAGGTTTTTTTAGTGAAGTTCCTAATAACAGTTCAGCAGGATTGTTGAATGGGAAAGGGAAGGCTGGCACCATAGGATTTTTAGTTCCCAATACCAAAGAATGAGCACTTTGAGATGTTTTTGGAACAAAATTTTCAGGATTACAACTGCATAGAAATGAGAATATGTAAGAATGTATAGGACGTGATAGGTAATTAAACAAGAGAAAGATACTTGAAAAGCATGTGAGGTCGAACAGGATCACACAACAAGGATATTGATTGATCATTCTGTAAAAAAGAAAAAAGGGGGGGGGGGGGGTGGGGTGGGGGGGGTTCCTATGTGTTAATATGGAATTTCAGAGAGTGAAAATTGAAAAGTAAAGAACACATGAGTTACATTACCTCCGACACTTGAAAAGAGCCGGAAGTAGGAGTTTTTTGCGATCCACGCAAATGCATTAATCCCTGGAAAAACAAAAACAAGCCAGCCTGGATGAAAATGCTTCTACAGAAATAAGAGAAATGTTTAAAGAGCAAGAAAATACCTAGGCCAAAACATGGTCACCAGGGGTAACAGGGCCACCTGAAGTAGAGGAAGATGGTAGATCCATAGCCACAATTGCAGAAGAAAGAAGAGCATCAATATAATTCAGGAGCAAAGGAGATTGAGGTACCATTTTAATCTAGTATTCATTTGATTAGAACATAAGTTACCCTGTGTTAAGCTAGATGGAGTTGAAGTGGCCAATTGACCACAAATGTGCTGCAGAAATGTGGGTCAATTTTGGTAATATAAGATATACTTCAAATGTTAGGCTAAAATATTCTTGCAATTTCTGGCCAAACAAGCTCATAATGCCATACACACAAATAATGGAGTATCAAGATATATGCTAATGACATGGTTATGATGCATTAGACCTTTGCCAATGTAGTCAAGTTTTTGCCAAAGAGATTTACCATGTCCAAAAAAAAAAAAAAATTGTGTAATTAGCATCTTTCATTCCCAAATTACCTTTGAAACCCCCAATTTTACCATATTCATTTAAGAGGCCAATATATGGCTATACCCACCCATGATGAATTCAAAATAAAATTCCCCAAATTTTATGAAGCTTGAATCTACTGTTCTTTGGTTTCCTCTCAAGTGATATAGTCAAACATAAGAGCCAATGACGTTAAGCCAATTTCAGATGTTAATTTGATTCTTATAAGAGTATCATTTCGTCTATTTATGTCTCATTTATAAATAAATATTGGCAATTTAGGTAGGTAAATTAAGTGCATTATTAAAGAAATTTGCCAATTTTTATTAAAGAAATAGCCAACAAATGGCTATATGTGTTGAAAGGTATAATCATCACTACATCAAGACTCAAAAATCCCAAAAGAAAAACACATTCCTCAATCAAAATTTTTCCTCCTCCAAAGATTACAAATTCAATCCACCCAATCCAAACCACTTTTCAAGTTTCAAGTTCATTCTCTAATTCATTTAATTCATACCGAATTCATCAATTATTAGAGCAAGAAACCAAAAATAAATTACCTTTCTTGAACTGTTTTCTTTGATACAATCGCAAATATTGGTGGAGATTAGGAGATAATGGAGAAAAGCTTCTTGATAATGATGAAATTGTTGGTGAAAAGCTTCTTGTCAATTGGTCACCTGCAAGTTTAGTTTCCTCTGTGTAAAAATGCAATATTCTCGTTTCAAATAAAAAAAAAAGCTGGTATAGCAGTGAGATTAATTAAACCCACTGCTATAATTGAAATGGGAAAGGAATAACCAGCAGCTTGGCATGATGATGAATCATCAAGAGTGAGTGCCGTTGGTTGAGGGATGGAAGTGGTGGCAAATTGAGTGAACAGCGACAACGCACAGTAAGGAAGTTGAAGTGAATGGCGTGCTGAGATGGACACTGGCGGCACGGGGATGGAAGAACTGCTAAATGGCGGGACAGAACCAGAGCTGACTAGTTGGACACGAGGGGAAGCAGCTAGTGCTTCACGCCGTGAACAGAGAACAACACCCGCTGGCTTGGAGAGATCGAACGGCGAGACGGCAGGGAAGCTGAACGGTGCAAATCTGTTGAAGATGCTACTGACTGGTTCACATGCTGGATCTGTCCTTCTACTAGGCAGTCCACATGTTGCTGGAATTGCAAAGAATTGTGAGGAGTTTAAAGAGTGTTGTGGGTTACCAAAAGGTAAAATGGGTGTATAAAATCCAAATTTTGAGCTAAGATTTGTTGGGGATTGTGAGGACTTTGAAGAAAAAGGTTTGGATTGAGAAAATTGTGCTGATTGAAAATATTTTGAATTATCACCTGGGATAAAAGAAGTCTGCAGTGAAATGGGTAATTGAAAGACTGGAGGTTTGAATAAACTGTGTTTCTGAATGGAATAATTAGAAGAGTTAGAAGATGAAGCAACTAAGGAGTCAGAAGTATTTGAATTGTGCTGAAGCTCTAACTCCCTAGTTAGCTCCAAATTTAGTCTTTTATTTTCTCTTTTCCACCATCAGTCATCACCAGGAGAAAATTAAATCTTAGGCCTAGGTATTTTTGAAACAAATGAATGATAAAGAGGGGGGTTAGCTTTTATATATAATTTTGGGCCTTAAGGCCAAAATATATATAAAAGGGGCAATTGTTTGTGCCCAAATTCAACAGTCAGGCCCAGCCCATTAATTATAAACCACATGATTTTAAGTAGTAGTGGGGAGTTGGAAATTAGAAATGGAGGTATGAAGTTATGGCAATTACTGTGAACATGGAGAGTGGGGGGCGGGGAAGGGAGGAGGGTGGTTATCAAAGGAGATAAAAAAAAATAATAATAATAATAAAAAAGGAAGAGGAGATGGGGACAGGATAGAAAAAGGACACCCAAAGAAGACTATAGCAAAATCAGAATTTCTCAAGCAATTTTCTTTATTTCATAGCTTATTTCAAGTATTTGCTTTTTAATTTACTGTTAAAATTTCAATTTCTTTGTTTTTATCAACATTTCCCTTTAATGTAATATTCTCATTTCAATTAAGTCCTTCAATTTTCAATTCTCGTAAATTTTCAATTTTATTTACTGGCATTGTTATATCTAAGTAGACTGTGGCTAAGGAAATTTAGGGATCCATAATTCAATATGATTTTAAAAGTTAATAGGCGCAAAAAATTTCGGTTCACGTACCTCATACGTGTGGCACGCTCAAATTCTCAAAAATTCACCAATAGAAGTTTTTCTAATAAGAAAAATATAACCAATATTAATACAAAAACTAGAGTATTTATATATATGGAAAAGTATCAATCAAATCTTATAATATATCATAACAAATAATAATTTTTTTTTATTTTATTCAATGTACTAAAAAAGTAATAATAAAAATTAGCATATTTTTATTAAATTAAAAATGGAACTGAAATTTTTTATTTTATTTTGTCTCTGCCACACATTCTCAATTTCTCATTATAGATCGCGTAAACTGATAAGATTCGCTATAAAGGTTGTAGTTGTTGTAGCTGCTATGTTTTCGGGTCAGAATGTTGGCCCATAACCCGAGATAGGGGCAGTAGAAAATTACATCTCATCTTATATATTCATAATAGTCCATAGATCAAAAAATTATTAAATATTAAAATTATTAATTTATTAAATTTATAAAGACAAAAATTATAAGTTAATATAAAATTAATGTATCTAAAGCAATCATGTATTTGGGTTTAAATATGGATATACATTTAAATTTTTTTTTTTTGCGGTTCAACCCATTACTCATTATTTAAAATAAATTAATCACTTAAGATTTATCATAATATGAATAATATTGATAAATATTATTATTATATTCATTCACTTTTGGCATAATTGAATATTATTTCATATTATTTCATTTTTAGTATAAAATTTTAAATTTATCAAATATTAAAGACAAATCATATATTTTATATTATAATATTTTACTTTTAAATACTCTCTCTAATAATTTATAATTATAAAGAATTTTTTTTAAATTTTATTAATTATTAAATAATAAAACTATTAATTATCAAATTAGAAACGAAGTTGGTTATTTAGAAATTTATTAATTAATAAATATTAATTTATTAAATATTAAATATGAGAGTGTCGAATATACATATATATATATATATATATATATATATATATATATATATATATATATATATATATATATATATATATGCAACCACTAACCCTATTAGACCCTTTATTTTTTTTTAGTAATGCAGTTAAACCTTTTATTTTTTAATTTGATCTATGTAAGCCCATGTGATTAAAGAGAGTTTCTTCCTCTATCAGTCACATGGACTCCATAGTACTTGCATTTTTTTTGCCCTGTTGCTTTTTATCATATTATCAATTTCCTCTCTTATTTTAATTTTGAAAAAATTTACATTTTGCCAATACTAATAGGCTTCTTGAAGCTAAAGCTCCGAGTCTCTTTTTCATTAATTAAATTTTTTTTATAGTAGTCATTTTTTCAAAATTTAAAAATTGAATTTTTTCAAAATTTTAATTATTATTTATTTTAACACTATTATTATTTGTATAAATACTTTTTTACTATATTTTAAAATAAATTTTATTATTATTATATATATAAGACTTCTACTTGAACAAATAATACGATGAAAGTATTTATTATTTTTCACTAATAATAAATGTATCTTTGCTTCATTCATAAATTGTCATACTTGTCTAGTTCATCAATTCAAATAAATTACTTTAAACTCAAAAAAAATTATTTCATAAAATATCATAAATAACTATAAATCAAAATTAAATTTACAACACTATTAAAAAAATAAAAAAATTATATATTAAATAGAAGATAGATTTTGAATATAACAATATATACACATAATCAAACAATATGAAAATTTTGAATTGAATTTAGATAATATTTAAATTGTGTTATGTTGGAGTTAGATTTAATATAAATAAAATGTAAAAATTTAAATGTGATTATAATCAGTTGATAACATTTAAGAAATTTATAATAAAATATTTACTTAAAAAGATTTATAAGGTAGAGCATGAACACATAAATAGAAATTTTTTCAATTTGCAAATTTAACAATTAGTATAAAATGGTATTTTTTTTTTCATATACTAAGATGTAAATATTTTTAAAATTATAATACGAGAGAAAATTAATAATATAAAAAAGCAAAAAATAAAAAAATAAAAAAGCTACCAAGTATTATGGGGCTGTAGGTTGCATAAAAACGGAAACGAGAAATGAGAAAATGAAAAAATAGAAATATAAAAACTATAATTTCTAAAAATAAGGATACAAAATGTGGAGAAAATGCATAAAAAAAATATAAGGGTGTATATATATATATATATATATATATATATATATATATATATATATATACTAATAATAATTATTATTATTATATAAGAAAAAATGAAAATAAGAGTGAATATTTTTGTTTAGGGGTTGACACAGTGAACTAACTTTTTTTTTTTTTTTTCAACTTGTAAACAAACTTCCATTTATAAAAACGATTTTTTAACTTTTCAAATTATGAAAATATATACAATATATTTCGAACAAATTTTCATAAATTTCTAATAAGAAAATATTTTCAAAATGCGAAAATGCGAGCTCTTTAGAGTTTCTATGCAATATAGATGGGGTACATGACTAATGAAGAAAAAAATTTCATTACTCACAAGGGCTCAAATTGTCTAAATTAAAAAATAAAGAGTTTAATTTTACTATAAAAGAAACTAATAAACTCGCTGGTAAAAGTTTTAGGGAATTTTTTTTAGGAAAAAAGTGTAAAAAAGTCATTGATATTTGGTAATTTGGCTTATTAGGATCTTTTAAATATTTTTTGTTCAATTATCCCTCTTCTTCTTTCAATTTGGCTCTAAAAGTCTCTTAATTCTAATGGTGTTAATTACACCATTAGGGGTACTATTGAGTTGCCCATGTGGCAGCACCAACTCTTTTTATTTTTATTTAATAATTATTTTTAAAATTAAATAGATTATAATTTAAAACTAATTATAATATAGGTGGCTCAATTTTTTTTATTTTCTTATTTAATACTTATTTTCAAAATAAATTAGATTATATTTTGAAAATAATTATTTTGAAAAATTATAATTTTTCAAAAAATTATAGCTAAAATTATAATTTTCAAAATACAAAAAATTATTTTAACTAATTATTTTTAACTAAATTATAATTCTAGCTACATGTTGTTTTCAAAATAAAATAAAAATTCAATTAAATTATTATTATTCAATAATTAATAACTAGATATTAATTATTTTAGCTGAAAATAAAAAAATTATAATTTTTCAAAAAAATAGCTAAAATTATAATTTTTAAAGTAAAAAAAATTATTCTCAACTAAATTATAATTTTAGCTACATATTATTGAAAAATAAATTAAAATTCAACTAAATTATTATTATTATTCAATAATTAATAGCTACATATTAATTTTTTAGTTGAAAATAAAAAAATTAAAAAAAAAGAAATTGTTGAACTTTTTAATACTTTAAGCAATTATTGAATTTTATTAAAAATTTTATTAATGAATTTAATACATAAGCATCAACAATTTTATTAATAAATTTAATATATGAATTAAATGAATTAGTTTTATTAATAAAAATTATGATTTTTTTATTTTAAAAATAATTATTAAATAAAAATAAAAAATAAAAATGATTTAAATAAAAATAAAAAATAAAAAAATACGCTGCCTATGTGGCAGCTCCAGGTGCTGCCTACGTGGCAGCTCCAGGTGCTGCAACATAGACAGCTCAACAAAGCCCCTAATGGTGAAATTAACACCATTAAGATTAAGAAATTTTTAAAATAAAATTGAAAAAAAAATAAAATAATTAAAATAACAATATTTAAAAGACTATAACAAGTCAAATTCCCAAATGTCAATAATTTTTTTTTGTATTTTCTCCCTTTTTTTTTTTTTTTTTTTAATACCTTTGCGCTGTATATAAGCTTTGGGCGTTTTGAGCGAATGAGTGTCGGCCATTGGGTTCGCTGCGGTGGCCTCAAAAAACTAAAAGAACAAAAGCACTTTCTCTAAAAGCGCTTTCTCAAGAAAATTGTTGTAAACTGTATTTCTCACCGTCGTCTCCACCCTCTACCCTTATTAGAATCAACTAGATATCCTTGTTTTAGCCTTAAAACTCAATGCACTGAACTGGGCTTGCCTCACATTCTTTTGCAAACACTTCCATCTTGAGATTTTTTTCTCTCAAAGGTATATATTAAGTGCTTTTCTTTAAATTTTCTGTTTTTCTGATTATTTCTTGTAGTTTATTGAAAAAGATGTTTTTGAAAATTGGAAGAGAAGCTATTCTATAAGAAAATGGTTATCCAGCATTACAGTTTTGGATTGTTGTTTCCCTTATTCAATGCTATCAGACAATAAATAATACATGGTTATGGTTACATGGTAGTTGATATATGCTTGCAGAATTTTTATGTTTTCCAATGAAAGAAGGATATGTAATAGTCTATTTTTAAGCTGTGAACAATACAAGCAATGGAACTTTGCTGCTTTGGGCTCAATGTTTTTGGGTTTATAACTTGACCAATAATCCCATTGTGTGATTTGAAAATCTATCTAATATCTAGATACTAATTAACTTAATTATAGAATTATAGATCTATATTTGTTTATGTTATATGTATTCATTATCTAAACATCAATAACTAATTTATTTGTTCTTGATGCTTCTTAGATTCATTCCTTGGTTTTTTTTTTTTTTTTTAATTATTTAAATTTTGCTTTTCTTTATGTAAAGTGCTTCCTGTGTAAGTAATGACTTTTTGTTGTGTGCAGAATGGTAGATTCAAGATTGGACCAATGGTCGAATCTTCTAGTTTTTATGTTGTTGTTGTCCAAGATAGAAGGCCTTTATGTGGGAATTACTTATGTAAGAAATGCGGTGGCAAAGGGAGCTGGTAAGTGTATTATAATCTGATTAACTTAAATTAAATATTTTTACTTTTACTTTTTTTTTTTTAAATTTAAAATTGTAAATTTTCTGCAGTTTGTCTGGATGGAAGCCCCCCAGCTTACCATTTAGATAAGGGGTTTGGTACAGGCATTAATAGTTGGTTGGTTCACTTTGAGGTGTGTATTCTTTAATCTGAAGGACCATTTTAATAATTTCTTTCAGCGAACAAAACAGACAAAAACATAATGTTGTGATTCATATATGGAAGGTGAAGTGAAAATTTATTTAATTTTGTTCTTCCTAAAAGAAGTTTCTTGTATTCTAATAAGAGCCAAACTTTTGATTATAGATGACAGAACTAAAAGCATTGGTAGTATGAACTAAATAAGATAATTAGAATTTAGAAAGATATATGAAGGTCAATTTTTTACTCCTAGAACGCTTATTAGATCATATATATACACATGAAGTCACCCACTATTTGATTTTGTAAGGGAGGAGGATGGTGCAACAATGTAACAACCTGCCTTTCCCGCAAGAATACTCGTTTAGGTTCCTCTAAGCTGATGGGCAAAGAAATTGCTTTCTCTGGCATTATGAACAACAGGCGGCAATTTAATCCGGGTATTGCCAACTATTTCATTAGTAGACCTTTTTATCAAATTTTGACCGTCACACCTTTCTCTTAAACTTTTTTTTTTTTTTGATAAATTGATTGAATTTTGTCTGAACTATGTAGATCTCTACAATTGGAATAGAGTTAAGATCAGATACTGTGATGGCTCATCATTTACTGGTGATGTGCAAGCAGTCAATCCTGTAAGTTACGCATGTTTAGAAGGAACCAGCTTAAAAATGCCAGATTTTTTTTCTTTAATCAGATAGTAATTTGATCAGGCTACTAACCTTCACTTCAGAGGAGCAAGGATTTGGCTTGCTGTCATTGAGGATCTATTAGCTAAAGGAATGAGAAATGCTGAAAATGTAAGATTCATTTGAAGATTTGGCCACTTCTTTTTATATCTCTTTTTAATACACTTCTCTATCAACTTTTTTCAATATGTCACTGCAGGCTCTTCTTTCTGGTTGTTCAGCTGGTGGACTGGCTTCCATTTTGCATTGTGATAGCTTCCGAGCTCTCCTACCTATGGGTACTAAAGTAAAATGCCTTTCAGATGCTGGTTATTTTATCAATGCGTAAGCTCATTGATGGGACCTTATACCCTTGCTCTATATCAAAAACTATGCATGCCATTGTAAATCTTTCTGCGATCTAATCATTTAGTATTTTATAACAGGAAGGATGTTTCTGGAGCGCCACACATACAAACCTACTTCAATGAAGTGGTTTCATTGCATGTATGCCTTTCTCTCTGCTCTGTTTCTGATGTGGATTGCATGTTTTAGTCAGCTCTACATATTTTGCCACTCATGGTCTGGTTCAAAACAACATAGCAGTTACCAAAAAGAGAGTTCAATGCCACAGTAAATTCTATTAGAATGTGGAGTAGATTTCTGATTCAGACTTCGTGATAATTTTTTGTAGGGATCAGCAAAGAATTTGCCTCTGTCTTGTACTTCAAGATTGAAACCTGCATTGGTGAAGTCTTTTATTTATTTATTGTGTTGCTTTCTCTCTTCATCATTTTCTCTACAGTCCTACTGATATAATAATACTTCTCACTGGTCTACAGTGTTTCTTCCCACAATATGTGGTGCAGCAAATTAGGACACCCATTTTTATTCTAAATGCAGCATATGATTCATGGCAGGTTAGCGCATTACTAGTTCTTTATAAATACTTTTGATTTTTACATAAAATGGCTTTACTATGTGTCATCAAGTAGCTGTGCAAACTTTATATCCATTATAGGATAAATTTATTTAAATCGACTTCAAAGAGAAGAAGCTGCCAATTCCTCCCAACCCACTGCACAATTTCCTTTTTATCAATTATTTCATTACGATGTGATTGTTCCCATAGTACAAATTTCCTAAAACATTTTACCATTAATTTGTATTTGATGCAAATTAATGGTGTTTAACCCTAATAACAGTAGATGGGCATTTTAACTGATCAAATTATTTTCAACAGTTTTATGAATGAATTCTTATGTGGAGGTTATTGCGAAATACTGATGTTACTCAGTTAAAGATGTGCACATATTAACAATAGTTTTTGTGGCATTATTTCCTTCTGATGGAAGTAATATATGTGATGTATTCTCCTACAGATAAAGAACATCTTGGCACCTGGTGTTGCTGATCCTCGTGGAGCCTGGAATGGCTGCAAACTTGACATAAACAACTGTTCCCCTATTCAACTCAAAACCATGCAAGGTGACTGGAAGCAACCTAAACACTTAACTAACTGAGTTTAAATTTCGTTTTGAGTATGTTACAGTAAAAATTCGCTGGTTATTATGAAGAACAGAGGTTAGTAATTCCATCCAGAAAAATTAAAAGAAAGAGTCTAATTCTTGATATAGGCATCCATCAAACCAAGCTGTAAAAAGGCTAGCCATGAATTGGCTCAGGCCTTTATTTTGGTGTCTCTCTCTCTCTCTCTCTCCCCTTAAATAACTAAACATGAAAGATTTACAGAATTTTATTTGTATCTGGGATGCCCTTCATGCCAGATTTTTTTTTAAAAGAATTCTAAGAGTTGACAAAGAAAAGTTATTCAAAGCCTTTACAGCAACCTAGCAGTTAAAAATTTCTCTAGAAATTTATGTTGGGGTTTATTTTCAGATTTTAGGTTGCAGTTCTTGAATGCATTGTATAGATCAGCCAACTCTTCTTCCAGAGGATTGTATGTAGACTCCTGCTATGCCCATTGTCAAACTGAAACACAGGAGACATGGTTCATGGCTGACTCTCCAGTGCTCAGCAGAACAGTAAGAAACTGTCAATTCTTCCCTTATAATCAATTCAGTAATGCTTGTGTTTTCCTTGATATTCTTTATGTGTTTCTCTCTCATTTAATGTTGTTCAGCTTATGAAAATTAATTTGTTTTCCTTGATATTCTTTATGTGTTTCACTCTCATTTATTATTATTAAGCTTATGAAAATTAATTTGTTTTTCATTTCCAAAAATATATCGTGCAGAAAATTGCAAAGGCAGTTGGAGATTGGTTTTATGACAGGATACCATTCCAAAAGATAGATTGTCCGTACCCTTGCAATCCAACCTGCCCCAATCGTGTTTTAACCCCACAAGATCACCCAGAAGTATAGATTTACTACCTCAAAATTCATCTTATTTCATTTTTATCATTCAAAATTATAGCGGAAATTAGCTCAAGGAAAAAAACCAAAAAAAAAAAAAAAAAAAAGAAAAAGAAAAAAAAGAAATCACAATTGATTAAGGCTTCTAAATAAGCAAATAGCCACCATTGCACCAGACTTGTGTGCTGGGTGTCTTCCATCATTGTTAATGTATTCAATTATTACTAAGAAATAAAATCAATTCTTTCCTGTTTCAGCATTACTAAGATGATCTTCCCTTGTAGCAGAAGCCAGCTACAATTCATTTCTCTATTTATCTTTTTTTGCATTGGAAACTTGCTGTTAACTCTCACTTTTTTCTCTCTACATATTTGCCAAAACTGACTTTGGATGACACATGTAAATGCTTACTTTGATCGGGTAAATTGTTTTAATACCCTTGAGGTTTGACATAATTAGCACTTTAGTCTTTGTTATTCAAAGTTAATACTTTTAGTCCCTGAGATTTGTTAATAGTCAACTCTTTAGTCCTTGTTTATAAAATTATGAAATTTTTACAACATTTTAATCATTTACATTTTAGTTTATATAATACTTTCATTCGGAATCTTAAAGTATAATGTACATTAATCCTTTAATTATTATATTATAGAACACTTTAGTCTCTCCAAATCTAGCACTGTTCGTTGAAGCTAATTTAGGGGGCTACAAGTGCTAATTTTGAAACAATAAGGACTAATGCGATAATTATATGAAATCTCAAAGGGTGTTATAGAAATTTTTCCATATTAATTTGAAAGAATTATAATCACAAAGTTTGTGGAGAAAAATAAATTAAATGCTACTCTCATAAGTCGAATAAACTTATTCTCTTATATTAAGAAAACAAAAGGAGACAGGAAAAAATAACTGACTGCAACGAAAAGGCTAGACCTGCAGAATGCTATCCTCTATGTTTCTTTTATGTTTATGTATTTATATATGTATGTATGACTCAGAGGGTACATAGGCAGACGAGATCCTTCACTTAGCTAATGGATTCAGGTTTTATCTGATAATTTTTGTGTGAAGGAATTTGAGATAGTTGATGCTTTTGGTTTGGCAGAAGGGACGGCGAAATGGCAGCACAGCAACTGAAAATTTGAGTTTAGCAAGGTGGATTTTATGTTGGTTACTAGCACTCCAAATTGGACTGGCATGGACATGAAAATCGGAGTAATAAAGAGTAAGAATTTGAAAAGCATACTCACTTTCTTCAGGACAGTGCTCTACTGCTCTTTGTTCTTGTATGAATTTTACAGGTTAAATACCATAGATGAATGTTTTCTGTATATAATTTTTCGTCTGGCAATTCATGTGTAAATAATTGCAATAAAATTTTATTTTTACCGTCATCTACTTTTTCTTCTCTTTTCTTTTTTTGTCCCTTTGAATTTTACTTCATGTATCCAATGTTTATTGGCAAAAAAAAAAAAAAAAAAAAAAAAAAAAAATCCAATGTTTAAAAGTGCTGCAGATTCTAGTATCAAATTTGGTTTTAGAATGATAGATTTCTTCAGAATATAATATAAATTATTAATTCTAATAGCACGATGTTCCTAGAAGAATATTAATTCTAATTTCTACTAATTTTGCTTTTACATTTAAAAGATAAAAATCTTGGCATGGAAATTTAAATGAACGATCATTTCAATATTAAAATCAATGATTTATCATAACATCTTGCTGTCAATTATCATGTATTTTCATAAAAATCAAGAATCATGTTATATTTAGTACTAAAAAAAAAAAAAAAAAAGAGTTTCTTAAAAATAGAAAAAAAAATACAATTAAGGAGGAGTTTTTTACTATTTTTGTTTGATGTTTACTATAACAACCATACCATATCTACAACCAACTTTTAGAGTTTGGACAATGGCCACACTCCACCAATATTTTAAAAACCGAACCAATGATCGAATTGGTCAGGTTAGGTCATTGATTCTTGGTCTGATCGATTCGACCAGTTTAACCACCTGTTCAACCGTTTTTCTGTAAAATGTCTATATTTATATATTTTTTTAATATTTTTTTTGTGACTAATATAATATATTAAATTATAACCATCTAAGAAAAACACATTGAAGAAAAAAACAAATACTATTAACTAAAAACCAAATTTTAAATACATCTAAAAAAACAAATACAATAAAAGTTTTTTTTTTTTAATAATTTTCAAAATTGGATTAGTTCATCCGGTTCGCCGATTCACAGGTTTTTTTGATTTACCAGTTCAATCCGATTCTACACAGTTTAACCGAAAATCTGGTTATTTAAGGGCAATAGAATCGGACTGACCTTTGATTTTCAGTTCAACCAGTGAAACAGGTTGGTCCAATTTTTTAAAACAATGTTCTTGACAATTAAAATGTTTTGACAAAAATTGGAGATGAGTTAGAGGTGACAAGCAAGTGGAGTTGTTTTGCTGTGAATATATATCGTTTTATATTTGGATTATTTTAAATGTCATTTTATTAGTGATTTTAGATTAAGTCACATCGAATTGTGGATGTAATACCCAAAGTTCATATATATCATAACCAACAACTATGATGATTTAAAGATGGAATTTGAATGACAATTAAACTATTGAAACCAAATTTGACCCTTAGAGAATTTAATTGTGCTTGCATGAATTTGAGTTAATTTTATGTAAATTGTAATACTTATATGTGTATGTGTGTTACAAATATGATAAATGAAAATAAAAAAAATTCATAAGAACCAACAAGCTTAAGCATGTGTGATAAAGTAAGGGTAAAATGGTTATTTTACTCAAACTGTAAAAAATTGTATAAAGTGGATGCGTATAACCATATGAACTAAGTGTGAAGTCCAAATCTACACCATTATGGCCAACCCATTGTTTGATAGTTGGTTTGAATTCTATAAAAAATATGTGTGTATATTTGTTTTGGTTAAGTTGGTGGAAAGTGGGTCCTACATTATACTAAATAAACATATTTTTTAAGAAAATGGATATTTTATATTCTTGCTATTCAACTTAATTTCTAGAATTCTGTTCTTTTCCACACTCAAATTATTTATTTTCAAAGAGTAAGATTTCTTAGAGAAGCCATTAAACCATCATCATTGGATTAAAAGAATAAATCCCAAGCATCCATTCTCTACATAAATAGCTACCACATTTTTCCTTCTTCATTCTTTTACACATTTCCAAGAGATATAATACTCATTTCCTCTTCAAATGAATTGGCTAACACATCCCAAACCAAGAACAAGAGTTTTCAAAGTAAGTCCTTTCCAAAATCACTCCTAATTGATGACTTGAATTTTATTCTTGTGAATTTCCTCTTCTTCTCATATTCGACCATGGTACATAAATTGGGGAAAAATACTTATTTGTTTGAATCATAATGAAGTTGACTTGAAAATGCTTGTTTGTGATGGAAATTTGATCAAAAATTGGAGGAGTACCTTAAATTAGGAGTTAGGATTTTGAAATTTGAATATTTTTAGAAATTGAATCAATATGAACAATAATTTAGGACTTTTGTTTGATTGAGTTAGAGCATGAACTTAAAAAAATCCAAACATGAAAGTTGTAGATAAGTATCTAAGTTAAGAGATGTTATAAGGAATTTGGTAGATTCGAATTTTGTAGAGAGAAATCTATTTTGAACTAAAATGGCTACTTTTTATCAAGTGAACAATGACGCTGAACTTGAGCTATCAATTTGAGTACATTAGGGATAGAATTAAAGAGAATTAAAACTGATGAAATGATATCTTATATGTGTGCTTCAATTTCATGAAATAATTTTATCAATTAAAGTTATATTCTGTGAGTTATGAATAAATTAGTGGGTAATGGTCAGTCAGCCTTGCATACTGATGTAGGTTGCAAACTTGAGAATTGATACTCTGATTTGAAGAGGTTGGAGATAGAATTAGGAGAAATCAAACCTAGAAAAATTATCAATGATATGTGACAGATTAATTTAAGAAAAATCATGGCAATATTCTCAGTATAATATGAGAAATAGAGCTTGAATTATCACTGACCCTGTACCCAAATCTAACTTACTACTTGAGTTGGGCTTCCAATTTGAGGACTTTAGAGATAGAGAAAAAAAAAAAAAAACTAAACTCAAAATTTAATAAATGTTCATTAGTGTCTATATTAACTCTTAGTAAAAGGAAATTTTATTGGAATGTATAAATATTGAGATATACTTCAATAAATATGAAATGTCAGTCTACTATAGTAGCAAGAGCAGAACTAGATTTGAATTGCCATTATAAATTGTATAGATTGAATTATGAGATCATTTTATATATTGTGTAGTTTCATATGTTTAATTTGATATGTAAAAGGAAACAATTAGATTGGATTATTAAAATTCCTGATATAGCTAAAATATACAACAAGGTTGGACTTTTTTAAAAGAGAACATATGACAGAATAAAGTTTTGGTAACTTATATATGGCTAATATTATTGTATGAGTTTATGTATTTTATAAATTATAATAAATTTGTGTAGGAGTTAACCTTATCAAATTGAATTTAAATTGTTTAATTGTTGATATGTTTACAAGGTTAAATCTACGATAAAGTTGTTAGAATATAATGTCTAGAAGTAAACATAGAGTTGAGTTATTAAATTCTTTCTATATCTATGAATATAAAGTAAATTAATATGGGATGCAAGATTATGAATATAGAAATAAGCAAACAGTGGAAAAGGAAGTGTTTAAAAAAATAAGGCACATTAGTATTACATATGCTCATTGTCACATCCCAATTTTGGAGATATGACGGTCCTAGAATATGGGGAGACATAAGGTCACCCATGCCCGTAAAACCCCCTTATACATATACAATTCATGCCTAGGATCGTACCAAATCCAATGAATTAACTTAAATATCCAATAATATAAGAAATCTTAATATACAGAAAAATAGTTTAGTAAAACACTTGGGAAACATCTCATAAGAAAAATAACATTTAAAGTTTTAAGACAAATTATCAATAATTAATATCCCAAAATAAACTCTCAGAGCATCTACGAATATCTCTTTATAACATAGTATTATTAAAGACTTTGACAAGGAATCGCCAAGCAAAATAGAATGCTTAAGCCATCACCTTGCCTCTTCATATTGATCACTTGGAACAACACAAGGAAAATAGGTGAGATAGATGATCTCAATGAGTAAACAATATAGCATAAACGATATCATATATCCCATTTTTAAGGAAAGCCTATTGTATATAACACATAGTTTATGATTTACAAATCATGGTTTCACAGTTTTCAATTTAGCAAGATTTTCACTTTAGCAAATTTGCAGAAATCACACTTATAACACTTATTACCCACTACGAGTAAATGA
Organism: Reutealis trisperma; assembly: GCA_947687605.1. Classification (NCBI taxonomy): domain Eukaryota; kingdom Viridiplantae; phylum Streptophyta; class Magnoliopsida; order Malpighiales; family Euphorbiaceae; genus Reutealis; species Reutealis trisperma. The sequence continues at coordinate 53,717 of CANTUT010000885.1, forward strand.
CTATACTAGCTCATTCACTCAATCAAGAGGTGGCCTCATACCAAATTCCAACTCCCAACCCATTACTTATAAAGTCGTGAAACTGATCAGGCTCTACGGCTAGAACCGTCCCTTCTAGCTGAGGTGGATACACAACCCCTATCCATTGGGTTAAGACTATGTGCACAGATTTTGATGATTACCCACATCGGCACGAGGATTTTTGCATAAAGGGTTAGAGGTACCATAGCTAGAGCTAATGGTAATCACTTATAACAATAGCACTTAAGAACAATAATATGTAGCATGATAGCAATAGCAGTTATACTTATTGATCAAAGGATAAAATAATATGTGGTTCTAGAAAGAAAATAAGGTAAAGCAGCAATTACAAAGGATCTTTCATATCATTGAACAAATAATAATGGCTTTAGACTAATTGTCCGTTGGCATCCCAAGCTTAACAAAGAAATCACATAATTATAATTAAAAGTAGAAAAAAAAACTTGGGTTTCAAGAATCTCAAAGATTCCCATAACAAAATCACTTGTACTTATAACATGAATATAATGTTTACTCACCTTGTGGTTCCTTTACTCCTATTACTTTTAGCCCTTGAACCTCTAAAACTTCTCAAACTCTAACATAATATTTAATTTAATACTTAGTATTTATTTAATCATCATGCTATCCTATCCCATAACTACCCCATGCACACATAACACTCATATACACTTAGAGTTGCACTTGGAAGTGCACTCATCACTTATACATAGCATGCTGACTTTAAAAGTCTCGCCCATTTAGCCTTCATAGGTTCACATGAAAACACATTATAATTTTATACCAAAACTTTTCTCAAGTGAAACACAATGTCATAATCTTAATATTAATTCACTTTAAAAATCATTTTAGTACACTTAACACTTCCATACATGTCAACTTATCAATAGCCTTTCAAGTATCATGCCTATCTTTTATGCCCAATTCATTCAATCAATCTCTTCATCAATTCAAGATCATTAATTCATTATTGATTCATTATAAAATCTATTTCCATATTACCCAATCACATTCATATTCTAATCACAACATAAGATTAAGATACCTTAAGTATACCAAATTGTCTCTAGTCTTGTCTAGAGTCATTTCTTCAACCAACATGCAATTTAATCATTTATCATTCATTTATACATGTCAATAATCATTAAAATACACTACATAAAAATTGTAGAAATTGGGATAAGAATCCCAACAATGGCCAAATCCCCCGTTAAAGAGAAAATCTAAATTTTCTTACTTTTCGTACTTTCTATCTATTATAGAAATATGTAGAAACATGGTTTGAATAAGATTTTTCATGTAATCAAAATAAAAATCATTTTAGAACCTAAAGATGTAGGAATTGGCACATATATAAATCCATATGCATGAAAATTTCCAACTTTAGGTTTTAGGATGAAAAATCAGGAGTTTTCTTGTTTCCGGTACTTTCCGGTCATTATAGCAATATGTAAACATGTGATTTAAACCATTATTTTTCATTCAATCACAAAAAATATCAGTTTAGAACACTAATTCACTCCAATCGGTCAGCCATGGATAATTCTCATGCATGAAAATTCTAAGTTTAGGGTTTTGAGTGAAAATCATGAGTTTTCTAGCTTTCTGCACTTTCCGTTCATTATAGTAATATGTAAACATATGATTTAAATCATTATTTCCTATCCAAACATAACAAATATCAATTTAGAATTTTTCCATACACAAATTGGCAGCCATGTCAATATAAAACCATGAAAATTTCAACTTTCAAGTTCTAGGATGAAAATCTTGAATTTTCTTATTTTCTGAAACTTTTCGGTCATTACAGTAACATGCAGAAATATGTTTTAATTCGATATTTTTTTTATCTAAACACATCAAAAATCTATTTAGAAAACAAATATGCAGGAATCACCCCCCTAGTAGTGTTTATGTATGAAAATTTCAATTTTGAGTTGTAGGATTCACTTTTGGAGAAATCGCGTAGAGAGGTTATTGTTTTTGGTAGAAAAATTGATTTCTTTCTCAAGAATTCACCTAGGCCGAATTTAATTAATAAAAATCAGTAAATATTTAGTTCAAAATAATTTTTCCATGATTGTTTTCATAAAAATCAAATAGCAAATTGAAAGGAAAGGAAAAACTTATGAAACGGTTGCGAAATCACAATGTTTGAAGGTATTTTGTGAATTTCGGTTGATAGATTATTTTTGAGAGAATTTTTTTGCCAAAATAATGAAATAACAGAATGGTGGCTTCTGGAATGAAGGGCTGGCTGAATTTTTCATTAATATATGTAGGGTTTTGTGTAATTTCCAAAATTACCCATAATGAGCTAGGTTAGGAATGTTTTAGTGTAGTGGGCTTTTAGGTATTTGGGCTTTTTAATTAATTTTGAGACTGATTATAGGTAATTAAAAATAAAATATTTCTCTTATTATTTTCATTAAAATTTTTCGTAAAATATTTATTTAAAAATTATTTTAAAAATACGCATAAAATTGTTTTATGCTTAAAAATTGTCTTTTTACATGAAAATTTATTTTATGCACAATAAATTATTTTATGTTAATGCACTTCATATAAATCAGTTATTTCACCATAATAATTCATATTAGGCATATTAAAATTAATTTAACATGCCACATATTCATAAATCACCTCACCCATAAATTTTCACAAAATCACATATTTGTCACAGTAACTCTAAATTCAAGTAATTTATCATGAAAACTCCTAGGGTAGATGTGGGTTGTTACACCCATTTGCATATAGGAGTGTGAACCCTCAAAATTATACCTCTAGTCGACCGTCTTTCAGTTATGAACACACAAAATTAAAGCGGGCTTAAATTGAAATTGAAACGGATGAAAAAGCAGAAAACAGGTCAAACCAGCCGGTCATCATGCGAGAGGCACGCCTCTCTGGGTTGCACGTCGGCTGTGCCGCCTATGAAATGTGTGCCGGTGGTACAAGTGGCACGCCTAACGTGCTGCTGGATGTCCCGTGTGTCGCCAGTGTGCCCGTGCCGCCGGTGACATGCTGATGCCGCTGTCTGTACCGCCGGCACCTTCCTCAGCAGCTCTATAAATAGAGACTCATTCAAGTTCATTTGACACAAATCCCAAGGCAAAAACTCTCTGAATAATGATATACTTGTTGCTTTTAAATTCTGTTTGAAATTTAATACAAAAGAGCTATTGTTTCAATTTCAATTTCGATTTACATTCATCATGCTATTTCGCTAATCTTTTGCTGTTAAGATTCATATTCCAAGGGTTTTGAATCCAAGGTGGAGTTGAGATCCGGAGCTAAGCTCGTTCTAATTATCCGAAAGACAAGAAAAGCAAAGGTATAATCTCCTTTCCTTTCTCAAAATTCTAAATTCAGATCTAGAATTATCTTTAGGTCTAAACAAACAAGATCTAAAATTTATTAATTTAAGAATCAGAATTAAATTAATAAACAAACCAACACTTTTTTCCAGAACTCCTCTTTCTCAAGAAGGAAGAACTGTGTGGGGTTTGATTCCTATTCAATAGGATACGCAGGCTGCCGTCTCTAAGGCCTCAACTCCAAAATTATTTTTAATAACATTTTTCCAGTTATATTTGTTATTTATTTCGAATTTTGTACTTTTCATTTCTTTAGTATAGTTGAGGAATGTGTGCTTTTCCTAGTACCCATAAGGGCTACAGGAAAGATCCTCTTATTTTATTCATTTTGATTTTGTAATAATTAAGTAAGATTTATTTTGTTTATTTATCCATGATTGTCATTACATCTTGTCATATATATTTGTTTCATGAATCATTATATTCCTGTTCATACATACACAAAAATTCCTTTTTAAGATTATTTTGCACTTGTAGCCAAACTAAAGAAAATTATATTTTTTCAATTGTGTAATTACTAAAACTTGATTTCCGAGTACTCTTTGGTCACTCACGGATTAGTGCTTTTTCCATTGGGACATAAATCAAATATTTTATCGAGTCAATCATGTTGGGTTTTCTTTAATTTTCCCAATTAAAACAATTAAATTAAAGTGGTGACTCACTTTCACAACTGCAAAATCACAAAAAATCAATTTTCTAAACTCACAGCGAGTTCTAATCGTGGAGTTTCTCCCGAAAAGTATTTTGATTCCTCAGCGGATTGGACCGGTGCTCGGGCGAGGCCTTACAGTTGGCGACTCCACTGGGGATTTAAAATCTTTTTCAAATGAAAGATAAAGTGGATTATTTTTGGTAAAATACCGAGTTTGGCTTTAAATGCAAAATAACTCTGTCATGCATCACTACATTGGACTCCGGGTCCATAAAAACCTAGTTTCTAGGAAAACAAAGGATAGAAAGTAACATCGAGTGGGCAACTTTCTTTAGGTCTACTTGCCAATAGTGAAATCATCTAGCCCACGACATATCCTCTAATCCTTTTAGAGGTGTAACGAGTATGCACATACTATTTGACCCACGCGAGGCTCCTTGTCTCACATGTGGTTAGGTATATTGCATCTCTAGTGTGATGGGTTCCCTTCAAACCACCTTAACCCTCTCATGTAATGACTCATAGAACCTTCCTTTAAGATTGTATGCACCATAGTACTAGAACTTGGTATGTCATTATCATGAAATCTTTTTTATTCATGCATATATGCATGCATGCATAAACCTTACAAATTTGGAGAGTTTTGATCTCACTCAAATACTACTAGTCCTAATTACAAACCCATGTCAACTCATGGTCCCAATCAAAAGTTGATATATTCCATGATCTTTATTCCATACCTGAGCTAGAAATTGACCCAGCTTTGTCTCTCTATCCAAAGGTTGACAAGATGTCTGTTGCCGAAGATGAGATCACTACCACCAGCGCTGATGAAATCTTTGACGAGCTTCTTGCTAAGCTTTTCGAACACTAAGAAACCATGATGAAGAGAAAAGAAGCCCTTTTCCAAGACATGCTCAAAGCCTAAAGGAGTGATATCATGGAGGATGTCCGTACCATGTTAGAACAGGCCTCCCTAGCTTAAAACCCAATTGACCCAAAACCATTCAAAGCTGGCTCGAAACCCGCCTTTTATCCTATCTATGGATCCACTTTCAGAGTTGAATCTAGAGACAAAGAACCTGCAAACACTGACATCATCCCACCATTACCTATCCTGTCACCTGAGTTCCTAAAAAATAACTCACCTTTTCAGCCCATGACCATACAACCATCAAATCTCACCTCTACTTTCACTTCCTGACCCGCAGATCCTTTCCAAGGGAAGGAAGTTAATCTTGAAATAAAATCTTGTATGGAGAAAATGGAGCATATGGAGAAAATGTTGTTGGGCATGAAAAAGAAAGAGGATCTAGTTGATACGGGGTCACTAAGCTTGTTCCCTAATGCAAGAGTTCCTCCCAAATTTAGGATGCCTAAGTTTGACAAGTTTGATGGGACTACCTGCCCTAAGACCTATCTCAAGGTATATATGGGGGCCATGCATCCTTTGGGTATGGATAATGAACTCCTAACCCAATTATTTCAACAATCACTGACCGGTACAGCTGTGAAATGGTTTGTAGACTTGGATGTCTCCAAAAAATGGACCTGGGATGACATCTGCAATATCTTTGTCCAACAATATCACTATAACATTGAGGTCGATGTAACAAGGAGAGACCTTGAGACCACCAAGTAGTATGCAAAGGAATTCTTCTCTTCGTTCCTTACGAGGTGGAGGAAAAAGGCTTCTCAAATGGTGAATCATCCTCCTGAGAATGAACAAATTGACATAATTGCCAAAAATCTTCTGCCAGTTTACCAAGAAAGGCTATAGACTCAATACTTGCCTTCCTTCAAAGCCCTTATTACTACTACTTCAAAATTGAAGATTTGATTCAGAATGGTTAGATTAAAGAAGAGTCTGCATCAGGGTCAAGGTATAAAAAGCCAACTCATCAAGGTAATGTGACTTCCTCAACAAATCAGAAAGGCGGGACGTTAATGCTCTGACTATTAAGAAGCCTATTAGGATTGAAAGGAGGCAGTTTTCTAATCTAAGGGGGTGTACCTATGAGTGTTATCCTTAAAAAGCTGCTCGAGGGAAACATGGTGAAACCTTTTGAGCCAAAACTAGTCCCCAATCCACTGCCAAAAAATTATAACCCAAATGAGAGGTGTGATTACCATCAAAGACCTGGGTATAAAACAGATGCGTGCAAGGCCCTTAGACACAGAATTCAGGACCATATTGATTCCAATGACTTGATACCACTAAAAGCCCGACCCAATATCAACACCAACCCTTTACCCAACCACATAGTCAATACCATAAATAATCATGAGGGAGTTGACCTTGTCTCCTTGATTGAGTCAAATCTTGATTATTGTTGTATCCTGGACCTCACTAACCTAGTCGAGGAAATTGATGCCATCACCAGAAGTGGCAGAATCATCTAGAGCCAACTGAGTCCAAACACTTAACCTATCCAACCCATTTTCACACCTGCCAACAAATTGAAAGGGGTTCTTGAACTAGATGAAGATCCCATTCTTAAACAACTCAAGAAAACACAAGCCAATATATCAATTTGGAGTTTGATCCAGTCCTCATATCCTCACTGCCAAGCTCTTTACAAGGCGTTGAATCAATGCTAAGCTCCAATTGATATCACACCTGAAAGCCTTGTTGCTTCTATTACTTGTGCTGCCAAAGGGGTGTCCATCACTTTTGGAGAGATTGACATTCTAGAAGGAGACTCTAGCCACAATAATGCCCTTTACATTACAGTGGTAACTCAGGGAATGACTGTGCCAATGGTTCTGATTGATAATGGTTCAGACTTAAATGTATGCCCTCTAGAGGTGGCAAGCTATTTGGGACTGAAAGTTATTGATTTTACCCCTTTAGATCATATAGTAAGGGCGTATGATAATACTAAGAAAGAAGTCCTTGGGGTGGCTATCATCGATGTGACCATCAGGCTGACATCTTTCACTATACCTTTTCAAGTGATTAATGTACCTTTATGTTTCAACTTATTACTTGGAAGGCCCTGGATCCATCAAGCAAAGGCTATCCCTTCCTCCTTCACCAAAAAATCAAGTTCCCTTTCAGAAATGGGGTCGTGACTATCAAAGGGGACATGCATGGAAAACTAGACATCCCAAGCTTTTGTGCCCATTCTCGAGATCTAGCCTGAGCTATCCACTTATCCACTCTCTAGTTTCTCCTTCATTCAATACATTGAGGGTGAAGAGGGTAAGGAATTTGTTCCATTTGATTTTGACCCCTTCAGAAATATTGCTATTGCTAACATGCTCCAAAAAATAAATTACTTTCCTGGTTTAGGTTTGGGAAGAAGCCAACAGGGCTTAAAGTCTTTCTTGGACTACCCAGTCACAATGCCACCATTTGGGCTAGGGTATGAGCCCACTGATGAAGATCTTACGAAAATAGAAAATCGGGCTAAAGATAGAATAGCTACCCTTAAAAGAGGTGAGGTTTATGACTGGCTCATGCACCCTTACTTCAAAACTCTAAACGGCTATTTTGTAAAGGAAGGCGATACAGTTCCTTATTATAACTTTCCTGAGCCTTGGGTCTGCCCCATTATTAAAAAACTGATCCTCGGGTTTGAAATCTTTTCTGATGTCAGGCTCAAGATAAAAGACTGTGAACCAATCTAGATGCTTAGTCAAGATTGGGAAGAGAACATGGAGGCTTGTCTTTTTGATGAAGTGTCCATGCTCACTGTTGAGGAGGAGAAAACTGACCCTTCCACCTTAATCCAGCCCACCAAGACCGAGCTGCAAAATTGGTCCTTTGAGGAGAGCCCTTTTTATCCTTTTGAACCATAATCCATATCAGAGTCCCAATCCAAATCAGGGTCTCAGTCTAAACTAAACTCGTCTTCTGAATCTAAGTTTGTCTCTTCTATTTCTTTTGTTGATAATGATGTAACTGACCTTGAGGGTCTAAATTTTCAATTTGATGTAAATTGGGACATATCCCTATTTGAATTCAATAAAAAATCTACTCTTTCCTCTTATGACCCTGTGTCTCCATTTTTCTTTGATGTTCCAACTTTTAAATATGACTTAAATGAGACATCAAGTAAAAATGAAAAAATGAAATAAAAGATGATGCAATTAAAGAGCCCATTAATGCTGGCACTAATGACATACCAAAAATTACATTCATTGCATCTGCATGCATAAATAGGGATCATATTGCGAAGATGATTAGAGAATTTGAGAAGCCAAAAGACATGACAGGGTTGAATCCAAGCATAGCAATTCACAAAATCCCAGTTTACCTAAGTGCTAAGCCCATTAAGTAGAAGTTGAGAAGACTCAAGATGGAATGATCCATACCAATTAAAGAGGAAATTACTAAGCTACTATACCACAACTTCATCGCGCCCATCAACTATCCATCCTGGCTTGCTAACATTGTGCCAGTTCCTAAAAAAGATGGTAAGGTCAGACTATGTATGGATTACAGGGAGCCTATCCTAAGGATGATTTTCCCTTACCTCACATTGATCTTTTGGTAGACCGCATGGCAGGCTCTGAATTGGTTTCCTTAATTGACCTAGCTGTAGGGTATAATCAGATAATGGTTCATCCTCCTGACAAAGAGAAGACAATCTTTATTACTAAATGGGGCACCTATTGTTACCGGGTTATGCCATTTGGGCTTAAAAATGCTGGAGCAACATACCAAAGAATGGAAACTACCATTTTCCATGACATGATGCATAAAGATATTGAAGTTTATGTGGATGACATGGTAATAAAAGGCATCACTGCCGAAGAACATTCAGAGGCATTAAGGTGATTCTTCTTTAGACTTTGCCAATATAATCTCAAGCTCAATCCTGCCAAATGTGTCTTCGGAGCCTCATTTGGAGTATTCCTAGGGTACATGGTCAGCAAGAAGGGTATAAAAGTGGACCCTATTAAATCAAAGGCAATTCTAGAGATGCCACCTCTTAAAACAGAAAACGAGATCAAAAGTTTCCTTGGACGACTACAATACATTAGTCGATTCATCAATTAGTTGGCTGATGTATATGGGCCCATCTTCAAGTTACTCAGAAAAGGAGCATCCAAGCATTAGAATGATGATTGTCAGAAAGCTTTTAACTAGATCAAGCAATACTTACTAAATCCACTGGTACTATAGCCATCAAGGGTTGGAAAGCCTTTGTTACTTTACCTATCAGTAACTAATAAAGCAATGGGGGCAATGCTTGCTCAAAATGCTCCTGATTCTAGGAAAGAAAATGCCATCTATTACTTGAGCAAAAGGATGCTATCTCATGAGATCAAGTACAGTTTTACAGAAAAGCTATGTCTTGCTTTGGTATGGGTCTACCACAAGTTTCAACACTACCTCTGCTCTTTTACAACTCATGTTCTCATTGACAAGAGCCCTTTGAAATTCCTTATGGAGAAGCCATTTCTTGACAGTAAGATGGCAAGATGGATGGCTGTATTAGCTGCATATGATCTAAAATATATACAACAAAAAGTAGTTAAGGGTAGCATAATGGCTGATCAATTAGTTGCAGCTCTAGTAGATGATCAATGGGTTGAGCCTGAATTTCCTGACCAAGATATCTTGACAATCGATAATGAAATTTGGAAGCTCTACTTTGATGGGGCATCTAACAATAAAAGGTATGGTGCCAGCATTATGTTCATTACACCAAGTGGGGAGAACCTACCCATAGCCATCAAACTAAATTTTGAGGTAACAAACAATGAAGCAGAGTATGAAGTATGCATTTGTGGTCTTGAAGCAACAATAAGGCTTAGAATCAAATGCCTTGAGATTTATGGGGATTCGAATATGATAATTTCCCAAGCCTTGGGGAAGTGGAAGATCAGAGAAGAGCATTTGGTTCTTTACCATAAGCGCTTAGATGAACTGGCAGCCAATTTCTATGAACTGTCTTTCCATTATCTTCCAAGGATGAAGAACAAATTTATTGATGCTTTGGCAACACTCGCCTCAATGCTTGATATAAGCGACGGCTTTATAATTAGACCTGTTACAATTGAAGTTAAGCATGAGCTAGGTTGCATAACTCATTGTTTGAATATTCAAGCGGTTGATAGCAAACCATGGTTTTGGGATATCTTCAATTACATCAAGAATGGACTTTATCCTGAAGGGGCCTCTAAAATAGAAAAGAGGACTTTAAGATAGTTGTCCAAGGGTTTCATTCCAAATGGGGAAGTACTCTATAAACGGGTTTGGGATAACATCCATCTGAGATGTGTCACTGAAACAAAAGCCCAACAGATCATGGAACGGATGCATGGTGGTAACAAAGGTCCACACATGAACAGAATTACTTTAGCCTGCAAGATCATGAATCAGGGTTACTTTTAGCTTACTATAAATCAAGATTGCGCAAGATATGTATAGAAATGCCATAAGTGCCAAATCTACGCCAAACTTCAGAAGAAACCTCTTATACCTCTATCTCCTATCACCATGCCTTGGCCATTTACAACATGGGGCCTAGACGTCATTGGCAAGATAAGCCTGAAGTCTTTCGGCAAGCATGAATTCATTTTGGTAGCTATTGACTATTTCTCCAAATGGGTTGAGGCTGCACCTTACCAAATACTGGATTCTGAACGAGTAGCCCAGTTTATCCGTACCAACATCCTTTATAGGTATGGGGTTCCTTTTAAGATCATCACTGATAAAGGATCTCACTTCCAAAAGGAGGTCACCCAGTTATTAAAGAAGGAGAAAATCCAACACCACAAATCTTCTCCATACAGATCTTAAACAAATAGCGCAGTTGAAGTTGCAAATAAGACACTTAAGAATATACTGCAAAAGATGGCTGACAACTATAAGGATTGGCACCTACATTTGCCATATGCTTTATAGGGATACAGAACAATAGTGCGTACTCTAACTGGTGCTGCACCTTACTCTTTGGTGTATGGGATGGAAGCCGTCCTACCAATCGAGGTAGATGTTAAATCAGCTCACATCATGAGGGAGAGTCTGTTGGACGAAGTGAAATAGGCAAAAGGCTACCATGACTAACTTTTGGCCATCAATGAAAAGAGAATGGATGCCTTATATCAGATGCAAGGTTATTAACAGAAACTAGTTAGGCACTTCGATAAGAAAATCAAGGATAGAGGATTGTAAGAGGGTCACCTTGTCTTGAAAGAAATAAGGGTGCCTATTCATGATCCAAGGGGAAATTTCAGACCTAATTGGAGTGGTCCATTTGTATTCAAGAAGATCTTATCTAGTGGAGCAGCAATCTTGACATACTTGGATGGCATAGAATTTGTTAGCCTATGCAATCTGGATCAACTCAAGAGATACTTTGCATAAGCATCCTTGTAATTCATGCATAGCATTTGCAATCATTGTGAAATCATGCAAAACATTCACATTTTTCCTCAAAATCAAAACTACGTGGACCTGATTCTCCATAAAAAGGAAAAAGAACAAAAAAATCATGTATCATTGTAAGGAGATATGTAGACAGCCCTTGCGGGTTTGGTCCAATTCATTAATAAAATTTTCATTTCATATTCATTTGGCTCTTAATTGTGTCACAAAAAATATATATAAAAAAAATAAAAAATAAAAACAAGCTTGCTAAGTTGAAAACCCGAAAGAGTGGCTTAGGCAAAAATTAGAGCAACAAAAGAGATAGCAAAAAATGAAAAATGAAATCTTATTTGTCTTATTTAATTTTTGGAACATCAAAAGAGAATAAAGACATAATCAAATCATTGTCCTAAGCTAAACAAAATAAAAATCATGAGTCTTGCTTTATCTCCTCAAGTATAGCAGCCCTCCTAGCCTTCTCTGATTTCCACGAGTTGGCTATCCACCAGTCAATATACTGCAAGGATTTATCGCCTTGGTGCAAAGGATGAACAGCATGAAAGCCTCTCACCCATCCATTCTTGATAGCTCGAGCAATGGTCTTAGTAATCAGAACAGATTAAAACAGAGCACCATCTGGGGGCACACCCTGACTATTTCCCATTTGACACATAACCCTAGTAGCCTAGTAAAATATCACCATCCTTAAACCCAGCAGATAGACCATCTTGTAGCCAAAACTCATGGTCATAAAACTGTTGATCTTATACCATTCATACCTCCATAGCAAGTCATCAGAATCTAGCTCCATCAACCATCTTATCCACTCTTTCTCTAAGTTTCGCTTGATCACAATGGTCTGGGTCCTATACTAAGAAGCAGAATAATCCACCTTTGTCGGAGGTCCCACTATTCAGAGATGGTCTCTCAGCTAAATCTAAAAAAGTGCAAAAAATAAGCATAAAAAATATAGAAAGCAGTTGAAATGAAATTCAAAAGCCAGAGTTTAACCTGAAGAACAATAGGGTTGATTGTCCATGGCCCATTAGAAGTGCAAGACCTGTCCAAGCTCAAGATGGTCTCAGCTAGCACCATAGCGGCAATAGATCTTCCTTCCTCCATTTGTGGAATCAGCTCAGTGACTCTAGTATCTCCCCAACCAGTAGGGCTCACAAAGATATATCTTGCAGTCAGATAGAAGGATAGAGCCTACATCCTCAAATGAAACCACCTATCATCCTCAAAATCCTTAGGATCATGGAATTCTGCTATCACAGCAGTAAGATCTACCTAATCATCTACTACCATGGGATTAGCAGTCTCTATACTCAAGTCAAGGAGTCCCCTAAAAGAGTTGAAGTATCCTACTTTCTCAACAGGAGTAGCCAGCATAGCCCCTAGATCAGATCCGAGCAACACAGAAAACTCCTCAAATGTAGGACACATCTCCTCCATAGATGCCCTAAATCTGAAGACATGGGTAGTTGAATCCTAAAAGCACATGCATGTGCGCAAAAATTTCCAATCAATTTTTATGCCTCTTACGGTGGGCATAGCACTTACCCCATACTTTCCTAGATTAATTTTCTCGACTTTGGTAAGGTTCTTGCACCATAAGAACATTACATGGTTGAAATAGGGCTCCATTATGAGGAATAAAAAATAATAAAATTGATGGAAAGCAAAAATATGAGTGAAAATGACTTTTGGAGGCTTGAGAACCGATGGTACAGACTGGAAAAAGGATGAAGTCTACTTAAATAGGCAAAATTTTGCTTGCCTGGATCACTACCGGCGGCACACTGATCGTGTCGCTCAGGACGGCGGCACATCGGTCATGTCGCTGTATCCGGTGGCACTCCGAGTGTGCAGCTTTGGATGGTGGCATGATCAGACCAGCGGTACGCCAGTCATGCCACCCCACCATCCTATGCCTCCTTATACCATTTTTCCTCCAATAGATTTTTACCATGATTTCTCAAAATTTCAGGCCTAAAATAATTCATTTTTTTTTTAAAAATCAGTGTAGAAATGAGAGAAAAGCGTAAGGAATAGCATAATGGAAATCCTATTCAGTCGAGTGTTTGCATCCATATCATGCACCCATTTCATTCAAAACATCCATAAGTCATACATATCATACATCCAAGATGTCACATAAGCATAAAGAGTTCATATATCCACAATATCATGCATACATCCAAAATGAGTGCATCATCCTCAGTACATGTACACATGAAAAGCAAAGTTGATAAAATACGTCACTAATGACCATGCCTGGGTCTGTGGCGTCCTCACCTGGGCACCTCATCCTCGTGACCCTCCTCTGTCAAATCCCTATCATGCAGAAGGGAGCTCATAGCAAATGCATATCGGCCTAAGAGATTATAATGACAACGAACAAACTCCATGGGAACCTGAAAAAGAAAGGAAAATATATGAGAATTACTACAAGGCAGACAAAGGCTAAAACACTAGCTATGCAAAATTTTATCTCTGTAACATTCTCAGGAATAGTGGGAAAAAAGGCCGGTCGGTCTTCAGGAAGATCATAACGCTGTGATCGGCCATCATAAGAAACATAATCAAGGTGAGCTGGCAAACAGATAAGACCAGCAGGCAAGGGAACTGGATCAGTCGGACCTCTCACTGAAGCATCTAGAGCTGGAGTTGGAGTAGAGCCACTAGCCCCTGAAGGACCAATCCCAAAAGGATCGGCTGCAAAACTTGAAGGACCAGTCATAATACCTGAAGGTCCAACCCTAGGACCTATGCTGCCAACTGGAATGGTACTATCGACCTATGGAGAGATGAAACTCCCAGCTCTAGAAGGAGGCCCTCGGGAAGTCACTGAACTAGATCTTCAATGTGACGGTCCCCGCAATCTATCGAGGGGAGGTGAGTCCCGCATGAAGGATGCCTCACAGAACTCATCATAGTCCATGTCAGGCAATAGATAATCCAAACAGGAAACTCCATCAGTCTAACCATCCTCTCCCAGGATAGCTAGTCCATACCTCATGTCTACCGGAGGGGATTGTGGCACAACTCTCTCTCCTGTAACCTGTGCCCTCACCCTCTCTCCCAAGTAGAACATCCTTAAAGACTCACAATGGAGCAAGAGTAGACAAGAGGATAAATCTATGCTAGGCCTAATTCAGTCAGGAATCCACTCTGCGAATCTGATAAATGTCATCCATCTCACCTACAAACAGGTTGCAATATAAGTAGTAGCAGATAAACAATAAGATTCAGGTCAACAAAGGAATACCTAGTTTACGATCAAAGTAGCAAAGATCTGTTTGCAATTATCAAATGTCGATGTCATGAAGGAATTTCTATTGGACATCCTCCAAAGACGTCCATAGGGAGGGTCAATAGCAACAGGCTCTCTCAGTGGTGCAGCTAGCATCGAAAAGTGCTCATAAGCCTAGTACTGCAAGAAATAAATTTTATCAGTCACTAGACAAAGATTAGATAACTGAATAACAGAGTACAATACTCACCTTGAGCACGATAGAGGTACCACTATGGCTGCAAAGTGTGCCATGGGAAATGCTACACAGCTCCTAATACATAGCACAAAGGGCGGCACCTCCCTAGTCAAACTTGCCGATATCATCCAGATTCTCTAATGATTACAGGACATTCAAATTAATGCTATCCTTATTGTTATGCAGAAAGGTACAGCTCAAGGTAATCAAGGCGCATAGTCTGGCACCCTAATCAACATTATACTAACTTGGAGTCTGACCCATAGTCATCAAGGCCTGATAAAGCTAGGAATGTAGGACATTAAGGTTCCCACGAGGTGGGTCAGCCCTAATAAGAGCAGTCATCTCTACAGAAGAGCGCTCGATCCATGAAGAATAAAACTCAAGAGGACAAGATTTGAAATGTATACTAGTAAGCATGCTCCACTCGAGGGGAGTGATTGTCATCTCACCGTAGGAAAGGTGGAATGTGTTTGTAGTATCCCACCAGTGCTCCTCCAATGCCCTGAACACGATGGTATTAACCGGCTGCTTGATGTTCAACTCTAGCCACCCAAGTAAGCCCGATGACTCAAGGCGTAGATGGATAGCCTCCTGATTACCCAGATAGAGGCAGACCAGCTCCATGACACTACGGCCTCCGCTAGGCCGCAACTGTACTATCTATAATTTTTACAAAAAAAAAATGATAATTATCAGAATTTTTACTAATTATGTAGGGATAAGAAAACATACCTGAAGAGATCCGGTATAGCTGACATGGTGATCTAGCTCCTTCAGTAATGTCTTTGGGTTCTGAGCACCCATTGCTGGCTGATTGAAGACTTCCATATTGAGAGAGAGTAAAAAAGAGAGAAAAAAGAAAGATATTTAGAGAGCTAGAGAGAGAGAGAAGAGAGAGTGAAAAAATGAGCTTATGAAAAATGTGAAGGAATGAAGATATATATAGGAGCAAAGGTGGGCTCCCCCTCATAATAACATCTTTTAAATTTTTTGATTTGCAAGTCCAGTTCACATGGTTTCGCCATAATAGGCTCATTTTAAATCAGAATCTAGTTCCGTATGAAGTAGTGAATCTGCATTATTTTTATCCATTTCCCAAAATAGGCAGGGTCTCGATCAAAGTTCAGAATCTCTTGAAATTATAGAAAAATCAAAAATCCAAAAATAACCTAAAAATCAAAAAATAGACCAAACAGGGTTAGAAAATCCACAAATTAAACGTGGAGCTTTTGTACAACTCTCAATGTAGAAAGGGACATTCAGAATGCTCAAAACGACATCCTGAGCCTTCTGGTTCACACTTATCAGATTTGGCCTCTGTCTGGCCAAATCAGATAGGGGGGTAGCTGCCCTAAAAATTATACCTCTAGTCGACCGTCTTTCAGTTATGAACCTATAGAATTAAATCGGGCTTAAATCAAAACTGAAATGGACCAGAAACGGACAAAAAAGCAAGAAACAGGTCGAACTAACTGGTTAGCGTGTGAGAGGCACGCTGCCTCTTTGGGCTGCATGCCAGCTGTGCTGCCTCATAGGCAGCATGAAATGAGTGCCGATAGTACGGGTGACACGCCCAACGTGCCGTTGGAAGTTCGGCGTGTCGCCGGTGCGCCCGTGCCGCTAGCGACATGCCGATGCCGCTGTCCATACCATCGGCGCCCTCCTCAGCAGCTTTATAAATAGAGCCTCATTCAGGTTCATTTGACACAGATCCCAAGGCAAAAACTTTTTGAATACTGATATACTTATTACTTTTAAATTCTATTTGAAATTTGATACAAAAGAGCAATTATTTCAATTTTAATTTTGATTTACATTCAACACGCTATTTCGCTAATCTTTTGTTGTTAAGATTCAGATTCCAAGGGTTTTGAATCTAAGGTGGAGTTCAGATCCAGAGCTAAGCTCGTTCCATTCATCCGAAAGACAAGAAAAGTAAAGGTATAATCTCCTTTCCATTCTCAAAATTCTAAACCTAATTATCTTTAGGTCTAAACAGAAAAGATCTAAAATTTATTAATTTAAGAATCAGAATTAAATTAATAAACAAACCAACACTTTTTTCCAGAATCCTCCTTTGCAAGAAGGAAGAACTGCGTGGGGTTTGATTCCTATTCAATAGCATATGCAGGCTGCCGTCTCTAAGGCATCAACTCCAAAATCATTTTTAATAACATTTTCCCAGTTATATTTGTTATTTATTTCCAATTCTATACTTTTCATTTCTTTAATATGGTTGAGGAATGTGTGCTTTTCTTAGTACCCATAAGGGCTACAGGAAAGATCCTCTTATTTTATTCATTTTGATTTTGTAATAATTAAGTAAGATTTATTTTGCTTATTTATCTATGGTTGTCATTACATCTTGTCATATATATCTGTTTCATGCATCATTATATTCCTGTTCATACATATACGAAAATTCCTTTTTAAGAGTTATTTTGCACTTTTAGCCAAACTAAAGAAAATTATATTTTCTCAATTGTGTAATTATTAAAACCTGATCCCCGAGCCCTCTTTGGTCACTCCCGCATTAGTGCTTTTCCATTAGGACATAAATCAAATATTTTATGGAGTCAATAATGTTGGGTTTTCTTTAATTTTCCCAATTAAAACAATTAAATTAAAGTGGCGACTCACTTTCACAACTGCAAAATCATAAAAAATCAATTTTCTAAACTCATAATGAGTTCCAATCATGGAGTTTCTCCCGAAGAGTATTTCAATTCCTCAGCGGATCGGACCGGTGCTCGGGCGAGGCCTCACAAGGAGCTAAAGCGATGAGGAGCACATGAAACTGAATCTACATGTTTGTGCTTAATAATTATTATTGTTGAGAATTGTAGCCATATTGTATTAACTGAAAATCTTGGTTGCCTTCATACCATTGATGTTGAGCTAAGTTGGTTCATAACTTAGACAATCTCTATTTTGATCTTAATAATTAAATTGGAGTGATCTAATGTTTGTTTTAAGTGTTGATTTTGTAGGAATTATGCTTTGGAAAAGTTAAAATATCAAAAGAAGTTAAAAAACCTCAAGTCGTATAGTGACCCCAAATTCGTAGATGCAACACTAGAATTACGACTGCGACAGAGGACTCGCAATTGCAAAGTAGTAGATTCTGACCAAGAAAAATTAAAGGCAAAAGGCCTTGAGATTAAGAGAGGGTCACGACCATGATCATGACAGTGAAAGACATTTCGCGACCTCGATAAAGGATTCTCGACTGTGACTTTCATAAGGCAACTCTAGCCCTAACTGATAGTTGAACAGCCAATTGGATAGTGCCACGTGTTAAGTAGCCATTAGGATCTTTGAAGATTGTGACCATGAAATAGGGATCTTGAGTGTGAAAAGTATGTCACAACCATGAATAAGGCTTCGTGACTGCGACTCTACTCTAACAGAGTATTAAATGTGGATTTTATGCTGTTGTGGAAGATACCTACCCATATTCTTTGTAATGAGTCTTTGATAGGTGAAAGCTATAAATACTCCCTCCAAAGACCCTCATAATTATCAAACTACTTTAGCAATAGCCAAAATCTTACAAATTTATTTCTCAAAGCCTTAAACTTTCATTTGTAATATTTTAGTTATTATAAGAGCATTGATTTCTTAAAGGGTTGAGTGTTAGCCTTTTAAAACACATTGTATAGGTTTGAGTGTGAGCCTAATGAGAAAACACTTGTAAGGGTTGTGTGTGAGCTATTAAAACACATTGTGAGTTGGGAGTGAGCTTGAAACTCCATTGCAATTGCCTAGTGATAGTGAAACACCCAAACTGAGATTAGAGATTAGATGTAGGGTTTGTTAACACCTGAACTACTATAAATTGTTTGTGTTTTATCTCCATTTCCTTATCTCTTTCTATTGAAATTTTAATTTCCCATCAATTCAACCCCCTTTCTTGGTGTATAAGGGCAAATAAGTGGTATCAGAGTAAGGCATTACATTCTCAAGCTTCAACGCGTGAGGAAAGATCAAAATGGCCAATAAAAGGATGCATCACCTCAAACCACTCTTTAATGGTACTAACAATGCTTTTTGGAAGTATAGAATGGAGGTATATCTTGATTATGATCTTATAAACTTATGGGATAGTGTTATTAAAGAATGGAAGCCTCCAATAAAAGTAGTTGATGGTGTTGAACAAGAAATTCCTAGAATCTAATGGGTTAAAGCTAAAAAAAAAAAGCAAATAGGAAGAATAAGAGAGCTGTGGCTATTCTATTTAGCTCCTTTTCTAGAAAAGATTATAGAAGAGTTCAATATTGCACAAGTGCTCATAACATTTGGAAGACCTTGGAAAACTACCATAAAGGCACTAAGCAAGTCAAGTCAAGTCTAAGAAGATCCAATTGCACACTTATGAATATGAGTGCTTCTTAATGAAGCCTAATGAAAGTGTCACCAAAATGACAAATAGACTTCTTGTCATAGTTAACAATATAAAGAAACTTGGAAAGTTTACTCTTTGGTAGATGTCAATGACAAGATCCTCAAAGTTCTTCCAAAGAAACATTATGAAACTAGAGTGGCCAGTGTTGAAAAGTCTAATGAGGATGTCACATCCCAATTTTAGAGATATGACGGTCCTAGAATATGGAGAGACATAAGGTCACCCAGGCCCATAGAACTCACTTATACATATACGAATACTGCCTAGGATCGTACCAAAACCTTATACATTAACTTAAAAAAAAACTTTTATAAAGGAAAAAACCTTAAGTTGCATAAGCTAAAATATACTTTAATACAATTCATGGGAAAAATAATGATAAGACTCCAAATAAAGCCACTAACATAATATTCCAAAATAAAGTTCCCATAATAACTCTTGGAGCTTCTAAGGACTCAACATAGTATAGTATTATTATAACTTTGATAAGGGAATTTCCCAAGTGGAGTAGGTAGCTTGAGCGATTACCTTGCCTCCTCATAATGCTCACCTAGAACCACATAAAGAAAAAGGGGTGAGATAGATGATCTCAATGAGTAAATAATATAGCTTATGCAATAACATATATTCCTTAGAAAGGACCCGTAACTTACAAAATAAAGTTCATAATTCATCAATCATGGTTCATATTTGCAGAAATTACACTTATTACTTATAAGTGAAGACTCTTGCTCAATTCACTCAAATTTACTTGTGAGTGAAGACTCTCAATTCACTCGAATTTATTTAAGAGTGAGGACTCTTGTTTAATTCACTCGTGAGTGAAGAATCTTGCTCAATTCACTCAAATTTACTTGTGAGTTAAGACTCTTACTCAATTTACTAGTGAGTAAAGACTCTTTCTCAATTCACTCATATACATAAAAGGCATGACAAGAGATAAGATAAGATAAGATAAGATAAGAGTGTGATTCCAGAAAGAAAGTAAGATAAGGCAATAATTCACAAAGGTTTTTTATCATAGGATAATCAAAATGGTTTTAGACCAATTATCCTTTGACAACCCAAGCTTACAAAGATATCATATATTCATAATTAAAAATAGAAAAGAACTTGTGTTTCAAGATATCAAAGGTTCATAAACATGATAACTTATACTTGTAACTTGAAACATAATGTTTACTTATCTTGTGGTTCCTTTCCTC
Organism: Reutealis trisperma; assembly: GCA_947687605.1. Lineage (NCBI taxonomy): Eukaryota > Viridiplantae > Streptophyta > Magnoliopsida > Malpighiales > Euphorbiaceae > Reutealis > Reutealis trisperma. Next base: position 74,225 of record CANTUT010000885.1, read on the forward strand.
CTAGTACTTGTAGCCCTTGATCCTCTAATACTGCTTAAGCTCTAACATAACATTTAATTCATATTAGTATTTGCTTAATCATCATGTTATGCTATCCCATAACTACCCCATGCACATATAACGTTCAATACACCTAGAGTTCCATATAGAAATGCACTCATCATTTGCACATAACACATTAGCTTGTAAAGTCTTACACACTTAGCCTTTGTAGGCCCATATGAGAACACATTATAATTCACACTAAGAATTTTCTAAAGTCAAGCATAGTATCATAATCTTAATATCAATTCACTTTAACATTCAACTTAGTACACTTAACACTCTAATACATGTCAACTTACAAGTAACCTTTTAAGTATCATGCTTATCTCTTATGACCAATTCCTTCAATCAATCTCTTTATCAATTTAAGATCACCAATTCATTATTAACTGATCATAAAACCTATTTCCATATTACTTAATCACATTCACACATTAATCATAACATGGGGTTAAGATACCCTAAGTATACCAAATCACCTCTAGGCTTGTCTAGAGTCATTCCTTCAACCAACATGCAATTTAATCATTTATCATTCATATATTGTAACAACCCACACCCATCCTAGGAATTTTCATGATAAATTGCTTGAATTAGAACCTATAAGGTTAAGTGTGTGCTTGTGTGAAAATTTGTGGTCTAAGTGATTGATGAGTATATGACATATTAAAGTAATTTTAATATGCATAATATGTGTTGTCATTGTAGAATAAATGATTTACATGAAGTGCATTTGCATAAAAGAATTTATTTTAAATAAAATGAATTTTCATGCATAAGACAATTTTTAAGCATAAAATAATTTTATGGGTATTTTTAAAATATTTTTAAATAAATATTTTTGAGGGAAATGTTCCAGAATTAATAAGTAAAATATTATTTTTATTTTAATTCCATAATTTTTAAAGAAAAAGCCCAAATACCCAAAAGCCCACTACACAAAAATTCTCCTAACCTACTTCATTAAGGGTAATAGTGGAAATTCCACTCCAACCCTAATATATATTCTAATTTTTGGCCAAACAAGGGTTTCCAGCAGTCATTCTCTTATTCTTTCTGTATTTTGACAGAAAAACCTCTCAAAATAATTCTCTCTACTGAAATATTGAAAACACCTTTCCGTTTCGCGATTTCGTGACCGTAATCGTAAGTTTTTATTATCTTCCGATTTCTAAACTGATTTCTATGAAATAAATTATGGAAAAATTATTTTGAACTATTTGATTACTGATTTCTATAGATTCAATTCTGTTTGAGTTAATTTTTGGGGGAGAAAATTTATTTTCTACTGAAAACATGATTCTTTTTGCAAGATTTCTCCAAAGGTGAATTTTATAACTTAAAATCACAATTTTATTGCATAAACATCATAAGGGGGGAGGGGGGGGGGGGAGAGAGAATTGTGCATGGATGTATTTTAAACTAATTTTTGATTTGTTTTGAAGAAAAATATTGGATGAAATAATATTTCTGCATATTTCTGTGATGACCGAAAAGTTTCGAAAAAACAAAGGAATTCAAGGTTTTCCTATTAGGACTTGAAAATTGAAAAATTTTATTCTTTCATGAATATGTGGCTGCAAATTGTATGAATTGCTATTCTAATGTGATATTTGTTTTGTTTAGATGAAAAATAATGATTTGAATCATGTGTCTGTTTATCGCTGAAATAAATGAAATGCGCGGAAAGCGTGGAAACTCATGATTTTTCACCTAAGCCTTTGAACTTGGAATTTTTTTGTACAAACCCTACCTATGGCTGCCGATTCATGAAGGAATGTGTTCTAAACTAATATTTTCAATAACTAAATGAAAAATAATGGTTTAGACAACCTGTTTGCATATTTATGAAATGACTAGAAAATACCGAAAACAAGAAAACTTATGGTTTTGTGCACTATAATGCAAAAGATTAAATTTTTCTATATTACTGACACCAATAGGGGCCTATTCTTATGGATTTAGGTTCTAAAATGATTTTTGTTATGTTTACATGAAAAATCTTGGTTCAAACCATATTTTTACATATTTTTGAAATAGACGGAAAGCACGAAAAGAAGAAGAATTTGGTTTTTACCTTAATGATGCATTCGGCCTACATGAACAATTTTTTCCAAATGTTTATAAATTTCATGTAATGTGTTTTGATGATTGTTGACGTACATGTATATGTAATAAATGATAAAATTGCATGTTAATTGAAGGTATGGTCCTAGATAAGCTTAAATGCGTTTTAGTATACTTAAGGTATATTTAAGGCATCTTAACATTATATTGTGATTAGCATGCAAATGTGATTGGGAAATATGGAACTATATATTATGATGAATTAATGATGAACATATGATTAAGATTTAATGAAGTAAAAGGGATCATAAGAGTTAAGCATGATGTTTGAAGGATTAATTGTTAAGTTGACATGTATGGAAGTGTAAAGTGAACTAAGATAATTGATAAGTGAATTGATATTGAGGTAATGATATGGTGATGACCTTAAAGAGGTATGGATATGATTGCAATGTGTTTTCATGTGAGCTTATAAGGCCTAAGTATGCAAGACCAGTAGGTCAACGAGCTATGTGCAAATGATGAGTACACCTATGTGTGAACTCTAAGTGTATATGTATGCTATATGTACATGGGTAATTATGGGATAGGAGTATCATGAGTAAATAAATACTAAGTATTAAATCAAATATTATGTTAGAGTTTGAGGAGTTTTAGAAGTGCAAAAGGGACTACATGTACTAGGAGTAAAGGAACCCCAAGGTGAGTAAACATCGTATTCATTCTACAAGTGTGAGTAAACACAATGTTCTTGTTACAAATGTGAACAACATCATGTTGTGTTATAAGAATGTGATCTATTGATATGTGAAACTTTGTGATCTTTGAAACCCAAGTTCTTTCCATTTTTAATTTTATTATATGATTTCTTTGTCAAGCTTGGGTTGCCAAGGGACATTTGATCCAAAACTATTTTGTTATCCAATGAGAACTTCTTGTGATTAACACCCTAACTTGTATTCTTTCTGGAACTACACTATCATTGTATCATTGTTTGAAAGCTAAACCACTATTGTTATTGAGATACATGTTATTGTTGCCTTATGTGATATTGTTAATTGTGTTTACAAATAGCTCTAGCTATGGTACCTTTACTCTTTATGCAGAATCCTTGTGCCGATACGGGTAATCATTGGAACCTGTGCACACGGTCTTAACCCGATGGATAGGGATAGTGTATCTACCTCAGCTAGAAGGGGCAGTTCTAGCCATGGGGCCTGATCAACTTCACGCTTTCTACGTGATAGGAGTTGGAAATTGGTATAAGGCTATCTCTCCTCTATGTGTTTTGAGTGAATGAGCAATAGTCTTCACTCTCTACGTGTTATAAGTGTGATTTCTGCAAACTTGCCAAATTGAACCCTTGCTAAATTGCAACCTAATTCATGAGTTATAAATCATGAACTATATGTATAAGTTATGTGTTTCCTTTCAAAGGAATATGTGATAATGTATGTGCCTTTTTGTTTACTCATTAAGATAATCTATCCACCCCTTTTCCTTTTGTGGTTCCAGGTGAGCACATGTGAGGAGGCAAGGTGATGGCTCAAGCATTCTACTTCGCTTGGGGAATTTCTTGTCCGAGTTATCAATAATACTACGTTTATGAAGTCTTGTCTTTAGGTGCTCCGAGAATGTTGATTGATAGTTATCGAGATTTATATTAATTCCCTTATGGATTTTATATGTAATGATTTATTTAAGTCTTCCACAAATTTATGGTATTTATCTAAATGTTTTAAATGAGTTAATGAAGAAGGTTTGGTAAGATCCTAGGCATGATTGTTATATGTTAATGGGTTCTACGGGCGTGGGTGACCTTATGTCTCCCCATGTTCTAGGACCGTCGTATCTCATAAGGTTGGAATGTGACATATATACATATCAATAATCATTAAAATACATTACATAAAAATTATAGACACTGGAATAAAAATTCCCAAGTAGGCTGAATGCCCTATTCAAGGTAAACCTGAATTTTCTTACTTTTCATACTTTCCGTTTATTACGGTAATATACAAAAACATGGATTAAACCGTGATTTTTCATGTAATAAAAATAAAAATCATTTTAGAACGCTACACCATAGGAATCGGTACCTATATAGATACATATGTATGAAAATTTTTCAACTTTATGTTTTAGGATGAAAACCATGCTTCTATCTTGTTTTTGGTACTTTCTGGTCATTACAGTAATATGTAAACACATGCTTTAAACCATTATTTTTCATCCAAACATAATAACAATCAGTTTAGGATACAAAATCATACAAATTGGAAGCCTCTAGGGTTCACACATGAAAATTTCCAACTTTTAAGCTCTAGGACGAAAACCATGAATTTCTTTGTTTTCCAAAACTTCTCGGTCATTATAGTAATATACAGAAATATGTTCTAAATCAAATTTTTTTTTTATCTAAACACAACAAAAATCAATTTAGAACACAATGATGTACAAATCACCCCTCATTGTAGAGTTTATGCATGAAAATTTTAAATTTGAGTTTTAGCATTTACCTTTGGAGGATTCACATAGAAAGGTTTGTGTTTTCGATAGAAAAATCAATTTCTCTTTCAAAGATTCACCCAGGCCAAATTTTATCAATAAAAATACAGTAAATATAAAGCCCAAAATAATTTTCTCATGATTAGTTTCATAGAAATCAAATAATAAATTGAAAGGAGAGAAAATCTTACAAAAACAGTGAAGAAATCACAAGGCTTGAAGGCACCTTATGAATTTCGATTGAGAGAATATTTTAAAGAGAATTTCTACTGAAAATATGATAGAAAATAGAATGATGGCTGTCTAACAAAGGGCTGACCAAATTTCACTTAAATATTAGGGTTTTGGGTGCAATTTTCAAGTTTACCCTTAATAAGCTAGGTGAGGAGTGTTTTGGTGTAGTGGGCTTTTTATTTAATTTATGGGTTGATTCTAGGTAATTAAAAATAAAATATTTTTCTTATTATTTTCATTAAAATTCCCCCCAAATTATTTATTTAAAAAATATTTTAAAAATGCTCATAAAAATTATTTTACTCTAAAAAATCGCTTTGTGCATGAAAATTCACTTTGTGTGAGATAAATTATTTTATGCATATGAACTTCATATAAATCTCTTATTCCACAATAATAATTCCTATCATGCATATCAAAACTTATCTAACATGCCACATACTCATTAATCACATAACACATGAATTTTCATAAAAGCACATACTTAGCCATAATAGCTTTAAATTCAAGTAATTGGTCATGAAAACTCCTAGGGTGGGTGTGAGTTGTTACATTCTCCCCCCCTTAAAAAAATTTGTCCTCAAATTTTCAAATCTAATCGTACAACACACTCTACTTAACTTCTCTACCACGTTTATGCTGTGCCACTCAAACATAATATCTAACTATAATTAACATATTAATTACAGTAAGGCACATAGTCATAATGTATCAAAAATCACACTGATAAACCTTCAGCTTAAGCTACACCTATGTTAAGTTCTTGTTCAAACAAATCTTAAATTAATTCTTAATAATTTTTATATCCTTTAACCTTAAACAAAAGTAATAGAACCTTTAATTTCACCTTCAATCAAATATAATCCAAGCATTTCTTTTCCTTATATTTCTATTATTATTAACATCTATACTAATACCTTAATCATCACTTCCATTCATTATTTATCACATTAGTCATATAAGAATTCAACAGATAATTCCAAATTAATAACTCTAATTGATATTCAATAATCCTCTTTCCATATTAATAATTATTACTTAATCGATTATAATCTCAATAAATATTTTCATGTTTAATACCTTGCTAACATTCAATTTCTATACTCCCATCTTTTATCAATTAAAACATATTTAAACTTAATAAACATTCTTATATATATATATATATATCATATCCCAAACGAACTTGCATTCTATTAATTTACAATCCCAAATAAACTTCTCATAACTATCTCGGACTTACTCTCTTTCTATATAATATATGCATTATTACCATGACTTAATTACCTAATGCCTTGTAATTTTTTTTTTTATACCTTTAGCTTATAATATCATCTCACTTTAGGTTTTCCAATTACATCTCGCTATACTTCACATTCCTAGTCATTTAACTTATCCATATTAAAATAATAAACCTTCTAATACCATTGCTATTCAATGAAATATCTATGTAACTCTTATATCTTTCTAAATCTATGCCATTCTAGGTTATCTCAGTAAAAAAAAATTCTTTCCGTACTAAAGATCACTACCAAATTTTTTAGTAACCTCAATTGAACATTATTGTATCTAACACTTTAAAGATTTCTCATCTAGAGGACTCAAATCCCTTTTAGGTAAAACTATTAAGTTTTCAAAACTGCGTAGCATCATACTTATCCTTTTATCATCATTACAAGTCCAAGAATACTTATCCTTTTATGTCTCCCCCTTTTAAAAGAAATTCATCATCGAATTTAAATACTTACTTGTACATTCTCAAAAACTGGGGATGCTTCTGCCGCATCCCTTCCTCAGCTTCCTAAGTACACTCATCCATTCCATGATTATACTAGTGGACCTTAATCATAGGTATCTCCTTGATACACAACTTTCTCCTTATCCTTAGTTCAAAATTCTACTTGCTGTACTCTACATTCAATATAAGCTTCATACTTATGTAGCCAATCCATTCCTAAGATGACATCAAATTCTAATACACCATGTTCTAACAATTCCGCAGGAAGCTTCCATCCATCAATGTCTACCACACAGTCCTTAACATATACTTTACTTCCATCATTATTTCTAAAGGAGTCAACACTACTAAGGGTTCATTAATTAATTCCTTATCTCTACCGAGACTCTTAGCAAAATATAGAGACGTAAACAAATACGTAGCACCAGAATCAATCAAGCTTCTTGCACTAAAATTCCAATGGGAATAATACCTTCCTTTTTTAAGTTGCACTAGATTAATATTCTTCCTTTGACTATACTTGATATCTACATAAGTGATAGAGAGATCCCTAGCTTTCTTATTGTTCTGGCCTATAAGGTAGCATCTAAGCCACAATTTCCTTAATATAATTCACTTAATTCATACCGTATACTTATGTATATATAATGTAACTAATTTATTTCATTCTCTTACTGATTATTACTAAATATCATTTCTCTTCTTATGGTATCAATCACAATTATCATTTAATAACTCCATATAATTCATATATCAAACCATTGTTACACGTAAGCATTTTATACCTCATAACATTATACCCATCAATCACTAATTTAAATTGGATCAAAACTTAGTCAACTTCTCTTTCTAATCCACTTAACCCCACTATCAAAATATCATACTTATCATGCATTTTCATGAGTACCCCTCATATCATATCACAAGACACATATCACATATCACTTATCATATAGCATTTGTCATATAGCATATAGCATGTATCATGTATCATAATCATGTAACATATAACTTATAGCATCATGAATTCTCTTATCATATAGAAGTGAATCATGTCATAGGTAAAAAGAATCAATGCACACTAAGTCACTAAGCAATCAGATAACATCATCTGCATTACAAGAGTCTTATACCCCTAGGCCAATAGTTATCAACTACTAGTGTAAACCTCTCATTTGGATGAATGCTAGGTAGTTCCCATGGTCACTCAGGCCAGTAATTGATAAGAGGGCAATATGCAAAAACGTGACCGAAACCATGACACTTATAGCAGAGTAAATCCTTATTCAGCGGGCGACTCATCGAGGACAAGTCCTAGATGGTGAGTAGCCTGAATCTCCAGGTGTACGACCTCTCATATGCTCAACATCTCTAGTCTTAAGCTGCTCTATGTCCTCCCTTAAAGCATGAACCAACAACCTACGACATTGATTGTCCTTCCTTAAATCTGAGCAGTCACTCTCTAATTTCTGAATCTTACCATAAACCCAATCATAGTCTAAATACTCCTTAGAGTCCTCCTCTTCAAGCATCTTCTCTTCCTTGCGGTGAATCACTAGCACAAATTTCTCGAACATCTCTCTCAATGTCCTTTTGCATGCCATACGTGGTGCTCTAGGTCGCAGTTCTTGAGCAGGGGTGATCTTTTTAGTCATTTGGTAAAGGAATCGTAAAGCATACAAATAACAATAACAAAGAGTACTATAGCTTATTAGGATTTCATGGAACTAAACTAGCGATGGACTGCAAGTGACATGACAGAAAAACTCCTATGCTCCAGGATTATATTTAATGAACTTAATAAATAGATAACTCTAACTAGACTTTAAAACTACAGCTCTAATACCATCTCTATCACATCCCATTTTTAGAGACATGACAGTCCTAGAACATAGGGAGACATAATGTCACCCACGTCCATAGAATCCACTCATGCATATAATAACTTTGCCTAGGATCATACCGAACCTCATATATTATCTTAACAAAAACCTTTTATAAAGGAAAAACCTTAAGTTGCGGAAGCTAAAAATATATACTTTAATATAATTCATAAGAAAATAATAATAAGACTCCAAATAAAAGTCACCAATATAATATTTTAAAATAAAGTTTCCATGATAATTCCCAAAGTGTCTAAGGACTCAACATAGTATGGCACTATTATAACTTTGACAAGGAAATTTTCCAAGCAAAGTAGATAGTTTGAGTGATCAACTTGTCTCCTCAAAATGCTCACCTGGAACCACACAAGGAAAAAAAAAAAAGGGGCAAGATAGATGATCTCAATGAGTAAACAATACAACACATACAATAACATATATTTGTTTAAAAAGGAAAACCATAGCTTATAACACATAGTTCATGATTTACAATTCATTAAATCAAAGTTTGCAATTTGACAATGTTCGCAGTAATCACACTTATTACTTGTGAGTGAAGACCTTGCTCAATTCACTCATAAGTGAAGACCTTACTCAATTCACTCAAGGGAGAGGTAGCCTCATACCAAATTCCAACTCCCAACCCATAACTTATAAAGTCGTGAAACTGATCAGCCTCCATGGCTAGCACCACCCCTTCTAGCTAAGGTGGATACAATACCCCTAACCATTGGGTTAAGACCATTTGCACAGGTTCCGATGATTATCCACATTAGCATTAGGATTTTACACAAAGGTGAAAGATACCATAGCTAGAGCTAATGGTAATCACATATGACAATATCACTTTAGGTAATAATAACATGTATCACAATAGTAATAACAGTTTGACTTTTTGAAAAAGAGATACAATATCAGTGTAGTTCCAGAAAGGAAGTAGGTAAGGTACAATTACAAAAGGTTTTTCATATCATGGAATAAATATTATTGGTTTTGGACTAAATATCCTTTGGCAACCCAAGTTCACTTCCATTTTAAATTTGATTATGTTCTTTGTTAAGCTTGTGTTGTCAAAGAACATTTAGTCCAAAACCAATAACATTTATTCCATAATATGAAAAACCTTTTGTAATTGTACCTTACCTACTTCCTTTCTAGAACTACACTATTATTGTATCTCTTTTTCAAAAAGTTAGCTATTACTATTATGATAGATGTTATTGTTGCTTAAAGTGCTATTGTCATATGTGATTACCATTAGCTCTAGCTATGGTATCTTTAACCTTTATGTAGAATCCTCATGCCGATGAGGGTAATCATTGGAACCTGTGCACATGGTCTTAACCCAATAGATAGGGGTAGTGTATCCACCTCAGCTAGAAGGGGCGGTTTTAACTATGGAGCCTGATAAGTTTTATGACTTTATAAGTTATGGGCTGGGAGTTGGAATTTGGTATTAGGCCACCTCTCTCTTATTTGAATTGAGCAGGGTCTTCACTCACGAGTGAATTGAGCAGGGTCTTCACTCATAAGTAATAAGTGTAATTTTACATTGTCAAATTATAAACTTTGATTTATGAATTGTAAATCATGAACTATGTGTTATAAGCTATGGGTTTCCTTTTTAAAGGGATATATGTTATGGTATATGCTGTATTGTTTACTCATTGAGATCATCTATCTCACCCTTTTTTTTCCTTATGTGGTTCCAGGTGAGCATTTTGAGGAGGCAAGGTGATCACTCAAGTTATCTACTCCACTTAGGAAATTTCCTTGTCAAAGTTACAATAATACCATACTATGTTAAGTCCTTAGATGCTCCGGGAATTATCATGGAAACTTTATTTTAAAATATTATGTTGGTGATTTTATTTGGAGTCTTATTATTATTTTCTTATGAATTGTATTAAAGTATATATTTTTAGCTTCCACAACTTAAGGTTTTTTCTTTATAAAAGATTTTTATTAAGATAATGTATAAGGTTCAGTACGATCCTAGGCAAAGTTATTTTATGCATGAGTGGGTTCTACGGACGTGGGTAACCTTATGTCTCCCCATGTTCTAGGTTCATCATATCTTCAAATGGGATGTGTTAGAGGACCTTGGCAAGCTTATTATTGATGTTCTCATTTAAAAGCTTCTCACTCATGAGATGACAATTTAGAAGGAAGAGCCTTAAGTGGAGAAGGAGAAGAAGAAATCACTTACTCTCAAATGTACATCAAAGGAGCAACATTATAGTGAGAGCTCAAGTGATTTGAAAAAAAGTGAAGATAATGATGAAGAACTAGCTATGATCTCAAAAAGGGTCAAGGAGATCATCAAGAGAAGAAATAAAGACAAAGGGCCCTTTAGGAGATCATCTTCTAACTCTAACTTTAACTCAAGCAAGGAAAAGAAGAATGATATAACTTGCTATGAATGTGGGAAGTAAGGTCATATCAAATCAGATTGTCCTAAGAACAAGAAAAAGAAGAAATGGGACAAGGAGAAAAAGAAGAGTTTCAATGCTACATGGGATGATGGCTCCTCAAATGATGAAGAGGAAGAGGAGATTGCCAATCTATGCTTCATGGCCTTGGAGGACTCTTCAAATGAGGTAAGCTTTATTTCTCAATCTTGTGATGATAATGATGATGATGAATTGCATGATAAGGATGAGCTAGTGAAAGCCATGGTTCTAAAATGCAAAAAATATAAGTCTAAAATGAAATTTTATAGAGAAAATCATTCAAAATTAGAGGAGAATTTTAAAGAGTTAGAAAAACTTATCTTAAGTTTGAAAACTTCCAATGTGAATCTCAAAGGTTTATTGGAAGAAATTTCTTCTAAAACTTCCTCTCTTAATTCCTCATACAAAGAAAAAAATGCTTTAAAAATTAGAAGTTAAGGAATTAAGGTCTTCTATTTCAAAATTCCATAAAGGGAAGGAAGTCTTGGACATTTTTATTGTATCACAAAGGCCACTCCTTGTGAAACATGGCCTTGGTTTTGATAGTTCATCTCCATCCACCTCCTCTCCTACCTTGTTCATAAAAGCATCAACTCCTCAAACATTTAGCATTGAGGTAATTGATAAGAGAGTGAAATCACATACAAAACCCCCTAGTCCTAAATTGACTTGAAAGGTTTCACAAAGCTTTAGATCTAAGCCTCTAAGAGAAAATCATGCATTTATGTATCATAAGAGACATTAAAAAATACACAAAATCACAACACCACACTTATTCTTGCATGCATCATGGTAATGGTAATGTTATGAGTAGGCTACAGTTTTATGGCAAAATTGCAAAGCTTAAGAAGACTTTTAAATCAAAGCTTAAATGCCATTATTGCATGAAATATGGCCATATTAATGTGTTTTGTTATGTGAGGAAGGCTTAAGACCCTTCCAAGGCGAACCCCCAATGATCCAAATATATTTGTGAACCTAAGACAAGATTATTCATTATTTCTTGTAGGTGTGTCTCAAATCCACTACCAAAAAGAATAAATGGCATATAAATAGTGGATGTTCAAGGACATGATGGGTAATACAAGCCCCTTCACCAATTTGAAAGAAAAGAGAGGTGGAAACATCACATTTGGTAACAATGCCAAAGGTAAGATAATTGGCATTGGTACCATTGGTAAGAATAATCACTCTCTCATTGAAGATATTCTTTTGGTAGATGGCTTGACATTAATTTACTTAGTGTTAGTTAATTGTGTGATAAAGGTAATACAGTTACCTTTAACTCTAAAGCGTGCGTTATCACTACTTTAGCTAATGACAAGATGGAGTTTAAAGGTGAAAGAGAAGGTAATACCTATTTAATTAATTTAGATGATTTGGCTAACCGAGATGTCAAGTGTTTCATGTCTATTAGCAATGAGTCTTAGCTTTGGCATAGAAGGCTTGGGCATGCAAGCATAGAGCTTCTATATATCCTTCGCAAAGATGAGCTTGTTGACGGTCTTCCAAAGATAAACTTCTCAAAAGACAAGACATGTGGACCTTGCTAAATGGGAAAGCAACACAAGTCATCTTTCAAATCTAAGAATGTTGTAAGTACTTCTAGACCCTTTTAACTTGTGCATATGAACTTGTTTGAACTTAGTAAAATTGCTAGTTTGGATTAAAAACTTTATGCCTATATGTGTGTTGATGACTATTCTAGATTTACTTGGGTTAGTTTCTTAACTCATAAGAATGACACTTTTAATGCATTCAAAATTTTTGCTAAAAGAGTTCAAAAATGAAAAAGGTTATTTCATTTGAAAAATAAAAAGTGATCATGGAAAAGAATTTGAGAATGAACATTTTAAAAATTTTTGCATTGAATATGGAATTTCACATAATTTTTCCTCTCCTAGAACACTATAACAAAATAGTGTTGTAGAAAGAAAAAGTAGAACTTTGGTTGAAATGACTAGAATTATGCTTAATGAGTATGGTTTACCTACTTATTTTTAGGCGAAAGCCATAATACTGCTTGCTATATTGCAAATAGATTTTTCAAAAGACCAATTTTAAACAAAACAACATATGAGGTATGGAATGGAAGAAAGCCTAAAATTTCGTATCTTAGAGTTTTTGGTTGCAAGTGCTATATATTAAACACCAAGGATAACCCTGGAAAATTTGTTTCTAAAACCGATGAAGGTATCTTCTTAGACTATTCCACCATTAACAAGGCTTATAGAGTCTTCAACAAAAAATCTATGGTAGTTGAAGAGTCTATGAATATATATTTTTTTATGCATATAGTAAACTTGATCTTGGAAAAGGTAGTGTTCTTGATGATCATGTAGATGACCTCGAGAAACTTGGGACTGATTAAGATGGTAATCCAAAGGAAGATGAAACCAAGGAAGAAAGTCAACAAGGTCATAAAGCTCCACCACATCCATAAGAGGAAAATGCTCATGGACTTCCAAAGGAGTGGAGATATCCCAAAAATCACCCCAAGGAGCTCATAATTGGTGAAACTATTGTAGTATAAGCCCTAGAGCAATGTATACATTATGTAAATGTAAAACATTATCCCTAAATGGCAATAAAATATATGTTTATAAATGAAATTGTTCCATTATATTAAATATATATATTTATAGTGCATAAGTATTTTAAAAGAGGATCAATTCTCAAGTATTAAGAATCTGGTAGATTGCTCTTAAGCAAATACTTTGAAATGTTCATGGTCATAAGATTAATGACTAGGCATCATTAATTCTAGAAGACCATCACCTTTATTTATAATCTATAATCAATATGTGATAGTTATGATTATAGAGACAATGAACATTATGCTATTTGACAAATGTTGTCAATATAAACATATGGATATTTATATGATAAATAGTTGAACTGTGACATTAAATGATGATAACATAGAGTTTTATTGCTAGTCAATAAATAATCATCTATGTCATAATTGTACATATAGTCTTTTGACTTGAGGGACACTGTACCTTATTCATTGGTAGTTAAAATTTATTATTGCTTACATGCTAATGCTATTCAAGTACAAGTATATGATATGTGATAATTCTAATTAGTTATGTATGGAGATAAGTGATTGCTAAGAGAGAATTCATTAACTTGAAGAAATAAGGAAGAAATCCTATGCTATTTGATTATAATCAATTCCTTGGTCAAGATAGTAAAGATTACTAGAAAGGGTTTCTAGTAGGAATCAATTTTATTAAGAATTAGTATCAAGATATAGACATATGATTAAAGCATATTAGGGTTTGACAAATCCATGACCCTAGCTAAGATTGGGATTTTGTAATGAAGGAATTTTAGTGTATGTTAATTATGATCAATGGTCCATGAAATGAATAAGTATAAACACTCATATTCATTCTAATTAGGTAGTCATGATATGCTATGCTAGGCATCACTCATGACTTGTGGGACTGAGGGTGAAATAGGGATTTCACATTAATAGAGAAAAGTGTTTTCTCAATCCCATTACTAATTAGATATGAACCTAGAAAGTCATACACCCAAAAGTATTCACCTTCCAAGAATAAAAGGTTTACCATAATTATTATTAAAGTGTTGAATTTATTGATTAGTGGTAAAAAATTGAACTTGTAATTAAATTTCCAAAGGCCCTAGCATGTCTTGAAGTTTAAATCTAAAATGATTTCTTATTAATTAAATCCTAATTTATATATGATATAAATGAGAGGGATTAAATTAATTAAGACTATAGATGAGTTAAAAGAATTAATTTTTAGCTTTAGACAAAACCCTAAATGGCTTAAGCCCATTTGTGAAATGGAAAGAGGTAATTTACGAGTTAGAGAATTTCTATAACCCTAAATCCCATATGATGAGTTTAAGGGTTAGAGAAAGTCTACCAAGGTCAAAATGGTCTTTTAACTATTTAAGGTTTAATGGAAATAGTCATAAATCATAAAGGGTAGTATGGTCTTTTCTCTTTAACCCTAAAGCCTAAAACAAATTAAATATCTAATTTGTCCCCTAATAATCAACAAAGTTATTGGCTATATAAAGGAAATGATGGTGTTTAATTTGCAATGCTTAATGCTCATCTTTTTCTATTGAAAACTTAAGAACTAAGTTTTGAGAGAAAAGAAAGAAGAAGAAGAGTTCTTTAAATATTTTGTTCTTCAATCCTTGATCTTTGTTCTTTATGAAAGAACAAAAGTTTCTTATAGTAGAAAGATCTATCCATAGCAATAAAAAGAAATCAAATCACCAAAGGTTTGTCTAAGAAGATCTTGAATCCAATTGGGCTACTAAGAGAGGGAATCAAGAACATCCAAACAAATCAAAGTGAATCTTAAAGGTGGAGCTTGGTGTGGATAATCTAAAGGCTCAACAATTGGGGAGCTTTTGGAAAAGAAAGAAGAATCAAAGTTATTAGACTTTAAGAGGTAATTTGATTACCACTTTCTTTTCATTCCTTATGTGTTTTACACATCAATTGCATGATTTCTTAAATGATTATTAGACCGACCATGTTACTTCCGCTTAGTTTCGCCCAATATTCCTTTAATTAGTATCAGAGCCACCTAATTTCTATGTAAAATCATTATATATGTTGCTATGGGTGTTTTTGTTTTGATTTAGATTGATTTGGAAAAAGTTTTGGCATAAATGTTATATTGATAGATCCAAGAATCGCAACTGTGACATTCATTTTGCACCCTCTAATCTAAGTTTGCAACTGAGAAATGGCAGTAGCCTCGCAAAATACTTATTGTGACTATGATACTTGTGTTGTAACCACGGATGTGTTATGATTGACTTAGTTCTAACTTTAGTGGCATCTTTTGTTATAGCTAAGTCATGGTCAGTAAACATATGTTGCGACCCTAGTATGATCGTGTCAAAATCATGTCCACAAACCTATATCTTTTTTCAAACTTTTTTATTTTCAAAATTATTTTGGATTATAATTTTAGTCAAGGAAATTTTATGACTTTAAATATGATTTTAAGTTATGAAAACCTTGAATATGTGATATTCAAAGTGGTTTTGGAAATGTTTCAAAATTGAATGACATATCGATAATTACAATTGTTATATTTATGCTTGTTGTTTGTTTAAGAGGCATGAATGGTTTATCATGGACTAGAAAATCATAATGTATGTTTTCTTTTATGAAAATATAATTAAAGGTTAATTACTTATTTAGGTTTTAATTAAATTCATTGAGCATTATGAACTCTTTTGTTGTTGTAATTCTCACATTGGTATGCCAAGGATACAAATGCACATATGGTGATATAGAGATGGAAGAAC
The DNA here is from genome assembly GCA_947687605.1 of Reutealis trisperma. NCBI lineage: Eukaryota > Viridiplantae > Streptophyta > Magnoliopsida > Malpighiales > Euphorbiaceae > Reutealis > Reutealis trisperma. The sequence continues at coordinate 90,466 of CANTUT010000885.1, forward strand.
AAAAAGAGGTTCAACCCATCAAGATGCCTAGTGGGAGCAGGAAGATTCAAATATTATAATCTTATGTTTGTAATTTGATTAATCTAAATTTTAACTCATTCCTTGTGGCTAAGAATTAAGCCCATAGCTAGTCTATGATTAAACCTATGTTTACACTGTTCATTTAATGATATATATGTAATATATATTATACATATGATGTATGCTAATATGAATAATGTGCAAAAGTGAGACCTAAAATTAATGCCTGAAAATCTTTCAAATGAAATATTAAGTCATTGCTCTCCATTGGAACAATAATTTCTTTAAATTTATTGGATAGTATGTGATGTTGCAAGTATGATATGCATAGCTTGGCAATAATGACAAGGAGTACCTGAGCCTTTCAATGTTGAATTCTCTATGCTTGTTGTTCCAATAGGTTTGACTTAACTAATGTGTATGACCAATAATGACAACATGTATTTGAGGTCAGAAGCATTAGTAGCTAGAATGATTAAGCCTCATAAAGAGTTGTGATGAATAAGTGTTGTTCATTAATTAGATATCAAATTCTCAATAAAAACAATGTGCATCTGAGAGTATTTGATAGTTTTATAAGAATTCAGTCGCCCATTAGAAATCCACCCCAATGGGATTTCCATTTCCTAATTGTAAGTGTAGGAATTGCAAAGTTAGTGGAAGCACCATTATGATTAAAGACCTAATCATTATAGAAGTTACTTTTTACATAACATTAATAATTTTTTATTTTCTATAGTATTATGTTAAAATGAGAAAATCTTATCCCATCGCAAGCATACTTTCTGATAACAAACTCACAGTACCTAATTTTATGGACTGGTATCGTAACCTTAAATTAGTCATTGCTTATGAAAAGATTACTTATATACTTGATTCTGATGTTTTTGGACCCTTACTTGAAGGGGCATCTACTGAGGAACATGCTATCTTAAAAGAGGTGGCAAGAGGATCATATTTCAGTAAGGTGTATCATGTTGGCTTCTATGTCAAGTGATTTGCATAAGGAACATGAGAATTATGTCGAGGTTAGGGACATTCTTATCCATTTGCATGAGCTATATGGAGAAGAAAGTAGAACTGCTAGATATGAGATAACGAAGCAATTGTTCCAAACCAAGATACAAGAGGGATAGAAGGTTTGGCCACATGTTCATTAGATGATCAAGCTCATTAAGCAATTTGAGAATTTAGACTTCTCCATGGATTCCAACCTTCAAATGGATTTTATCCTTCAATCCCTATCTGATTCCTTCTCTAATTTCATAATGAACTATCATATGAATAAGATGGAATGTAATCTTGCCAAATTACATAATAGTCTTATGAATGCATAAAATTCCATGAAAGGCATAGGTAAGGAGGTTGCTCTAATTGCTTCTTCAATAGTAAGACTACCAAGGAGAAAAGCAAAAGAAAGACTTCAAACTCAAGCCAAGTGGTGGGATAAGCAAAGATAAGTCCACAAAGGTAGCTTCGGATGGTAATGGAAAGTGTTTCCATTGTGACCAAAATAGACATTGGAGAAGAAATTGCCCAAAGTATTTGGAATCCTTGAAGGGCAATAAAAAAAACAAAAGGAATGGTAAGCTTTTGAAAGGTATGTCTTTTAATTGTTTGATTTCCAATATTTCACATGGTTCATCAAAGGTTTAGATACTTGATAGTGGTGCAAGTTCTCATATTTGTACTTCTATGCAGCAAATGATAAGCACTACAAGCTTGGAAAAAGGGGAAGTGATCCTAAAGCTCAAAAATGGAGCAAGTATTACGACCAAAGCCATTAGATCGACTTCTATTGATCTTTTTGATTATGTATTATTATCAAAAGATGTCTTGTACATTCCTAATGCCTATAAGAACATCATTTTTATAACTAGTATGACTAGTATGGGTTATGAACTCTAATTTAAGAAAGATGTTTGTATTATCTATTATTTTAATAGAATTGTTGGTATGAGTTATGTACTTGATGGTCTTTATTATTTAGATAATGGTAATAATAATACTACTTCAAGCATAAGTAATATAAATACCATGATAAAAATAACTCCTAGTCCAAAACAAATTTGGCACTTAGACTAGGTTATATTGCTAAATATAGGATATCAAAATTAGAAGAAAATAGGGATCCTTATCCCTTTGAGTGGTGAACCTACTTTAGTTTATGAGTCTTGTATCCAAGATAAGATGACTAGGTCAACTTTTGTTGGACAAAATGATAGAGTCAAAGAATTTTTGGAACTCATACATAGTGATGTAAGTGGTCCATTTAGTGAAATGGCAAGGGGTGGATATTTATATTTCATTACATTTATAGATGACCTCTCAAGGTTAGGATATGTATATTTAATGAAGTACAAATATGAATCCTTTGAAAAGTTCAAAGAATTCAAAAGTGAAGTTGAGAAACAAATAGGAAAAAGTATGAAAATCCGATAATCAGATCGAGGAGATGAATACCTAAGTACTGAGTTTAAAGATCTCCTTAAAGAATATGGCATTATATCACAAATAACTCCTCTCAAAATACCACCATTGTATGGTGTGTTTGAAAGGAGAAATCATACTTTATTAGGTATGGTGCATTCTATGATGAGCTTTACCAAGTTGCCTATCTCCTTATGGGGATTTACATTGCAAACTACCATTTATATCTTTAATAGAGTTCCTTCCAAATCTATTCCTACTACTTTATATGTGATATGGTATAATAGGAAACCAAGTCTTAAATATGTTAAGATTTGGGGGTGTGTCCAACACACATTAAAAAGCTGAAGACAGATAAATTAGAAGAAAGGTTTGTAAAAGGTAGGTTTGTTGGATTTTCTAGAATTAGTTTAAGATATTATTTTTATCTTCCTTCTAAGCAAATAATTGTTATTAGTCGGGATGTCATATTTCTTAAGAAACAATTTCTTTAAGAAGGTGGCAAAGGAAGAAAGATAATATTGGATGAAGGGTCATCCAAAGAAATCCAATAAAATGATCAAATGGATGTTGATTAATCTCTTGATAAGTCAACAACAGTTGATGATATCTTCATATAAGAACCTCAGAGATCTAGTAGAATATCTCATCTTTTGAAGAGATATGGATTTTTTCATGGGAATGTGTAAGGGTTGTTCATTCATGAAGAAGTTGATCATGGTGATGATCCTACTACTTTTGAGGAAGCTATATTAGATATAGATTCCTTAAAATGACTAGAAAATATGAAATCTAAAATAGATTCCATATATGTTAATCAAGTCTAGGAATTTGTTGATCCACCTGAGGGTATAGTACACATAGGATGCAAATGGATTTTCAAGTGAAAGTGTCACATCCCAATTTTGGAGATATGACAGTCTTAGAACATGGGGAGATATAAGTCACCCACCCCCATAGAACCCACTCATGCATATATAAATACTACCTAGGTTCATACTAAAACCTCATGCATTAACTTAAATATCCAATAATAAAGAAAACTTTAACTAGCAGAAGAATAATTTTAAAATACTTTAAATAAAATCCATTAGAAAAGAACATTTAAGACTCTAAATAAACTATCAAATGAATAATATTCCAAAAATAAAACTCCTGGAGCATCTAAGGGGGACTCTTCATATCATAATATGATAATAGACTTGGACAAGGAAATCCCTCAAGTGGAGTAGATTTGCTTGAGCTATCACCTTACCTCCTCATAATGCTCACCTAAAACCATACAATGAAAAAGGGTTGATATAGATGATCTCAATGAGCAAACAACACAACTTAAAAAATAACACATATCCCTTTTATAAGGGTCCATAATTCATAATTCATGGTTTGTGATTTTGTAAGGTTCACAGAAATTAACTTGTAACTTGTAGAGTGACGGCTATTGCGTTATTCACTTAAGGGAGAGGTGGCATCATACCAAATTCCAATTCCCAACTTGTAACTTGTAAAGAAGTGTGAAACTAATCAAGCTTCATGATTAGAACCGTCCCTTCTAGTTGAGGTAGATACACTACCCCTAACCATTGGGTTAAGAACATGTGCATAGGTTCCGATGATTTTCCACATCGGCATAAAGATTTCTGCATAAAGGGTTCACAGGTACCATAGCTAAAGCTAATGGCAATCACTTATAATAACAGCATTGAAGAATGCAATCACATGTAACATAATAGCAATAGAAGTTTAGCTTATTGAATGAAAGATACATAATAGTGTGGTTTCAGAAAGAAAGTAAGGTAGGGCAACAATCACAAAGGTACTTTCTTATCATTGAATAAATAATAGTAGTTTCAGACTAATTATCCTTTGGCGACCTAAGCTTAATAAAGAAATCATATAGTTATGATTGAAAATAGAAAGGAACTTGAGTTTCAAAAATCTCAAAGGTTCACATAATATGATAACCTGTACTTGTAACATGAACATAATGTTTACTCAACTTGTGGTTCCTTAGCTCCTAGTGCTTATAGCCTTTAAACTTCTAATAATCCTCAAGCTCTAACATACATTACAATTCAATACTTAGCATTTGCTTAACATCATGCTATCTTATCCCATAACTACCCTGTGCATGTATAACATTCACATATACTTGGAGTTGCACTTAGAAGTGCACTCATCACTTGCACATATCATGTTGACTTTTTAGTCTTGCATACTTAGCCTTCTTAGGCTCATATGAAAACACATAATAATTCATACCAAGAATTTTCTATAGCTAAACACAATATATCATGATGTTAATATCAATTCAATTTAATATCCAACTTGTTACACTTAGAACTTTCCATATACATCAACTTAACAAGTAACCTTAAAAATGCCATGCTTATCTCTTTAGACCAAATTACATAATTAATTTCATAGTCAATTTAAGATCATTAATCTATAATTAATATATCATAAGGCCTAATTCACATGTCACTTAATGATGTACACATATTAATCAAAACATATTAATTAGGGTTTTGGAAACCCTAGGTAGGCCGAACCTTTATTGGAGTTTCTTAGAGTTACTCCTTCAACCAACATGCAATTAAACCATACATGATTCATATACACATGTCAACCATCATTAAAATGTATCATATAGAAATTATAGACATTGGGATCAAAATTCCACCATAGGCTGAATCACGTATACCATGGAAACCATAGATTTTCTTGCTTTTCGTTCATTACAGTAATATACAAAACATGATTTAAATCAATGTTTTTCATCCAAACATAAAAAAAATCATTTTAGAACACCTTAATATACAAATTGGCACCTCCCTTATCATATGCATGAAAATTCCAACTTTTAGGTTTTAGGTTGAAAACCATGGATTTTCTTGCTTTTCGTACTTTCCGATCATTACAGTAATATGTAAAAATATGATTTAAAATAATATTTTTCATCTAAACATAACAATAAGTAGTTTAAAATACTTCAATATACAAATTGGCACCCCCCTTTATGCATATGTATGAAAATTTTAACTTTTAGGTTTTAGGGTTTACCTTTGGTAGATATGCGAAGAAAGAGTTGCGTTTACGATTGAAAGTCAGTTTCTCCTTCAAATAAAACACCTCAGCAGAATTAGGCATCAATAAAAATAGTAAATATATAGATCCATATGGATTTCTCATGGTTATTTTCATAAAAATCAAATAGTAGATTGAAAGAAGATAAAAACTTATGAAGACAATCACAAAATCGTAAGGTTTGAAGGCACCTTGTGAATTTTAGTTAAGAGAGAGTTTTTGAGAGAATTTTCTATAAAAATCAGATAGAAAATAGAATGGAGGCTTCCAAAAGGATGGGGAGGCCAAATATTAGGTTAGAATTAGGGTTATGGTGCAAAATTATAAGTTTGCCATTAATGAACTAGGTTAGAAGTGTTTTGGTGTGTTGGGCCTTTTAATTTAATTCATGGGATGATTCTAAATAATTAAAAATAAAATATTTTTCTCATTATTTTCATTAAAATCTCCCCCAAAATATTTATTTAAAAATATTTTAAAAATACTCATAAAAATTACTTTATGCTTAAAAATCGCTTTGTGCATGAAAATTCACTTTATATACAATAAATTAATTTATGCATATGCACTTCATATAAATCACTTATTTCACATTAATATTTCATATTATGCATATTAGAACTAATCTAACATGTTATATACTTATCAATCACATAACACATGAATTTTTATAAAAGCACACACTTTGTCATAATAACTCTAAATTCAAGTAAATTGTCACGAAACTCCTATGGTGGGTATGGGTTGTTATAGAAAGATTAGTGTAGATGAAACATTGAGACATTTAAAGCTACGTTAGTAGCAAAAGGGTTTCATAAAAGGCAAGGCATTGATTATGAGAAAACCTTCTCGTTTGTAGATATAATTAAATCCATTAGGATTTTATTAGCTATAGCAGCACACTATGATTATGAGGCTTGGAAAATGGATGTCAAGACCACATTTCTAATGGTAACATTAAGGAAGACATATTCATGGAACAACCTAATGGTTATGAATCTAAAGAATGTTCCAAAGTGTGTAAGCTTAAGAGATCCATTTATGGTCTTAAGTAAACTTTGAGGAGTTGGAATCATCATTTTGATGAGCCATTAAATTATTTAATTTCATTAAGAATGAAGATGAACATTGTGTGTGCAAGAAGTTTAGTGGGAGTGCACTCACTTTTCTTATCTTATACATGGATGATATAGTATTAATTGGAAATGACGTTGGTATGTTAACAACTATAAAAGTTTAGCTATCTAAGACTTTCTCCATGAAGGACTTGGGAGAAGCTACCCATATTCTTGGAGTTTGTGTCTATAGAGATAGATTAAAAGGAATGATAGGGCTTTCTCAAAGTCGGTACTTAGAAAGGGTGTTGAAATTGTTCAACATGCAAGATTCCAAGAAAGGATTATTGCCTGTGAAGCATGATATCCACCTTTTTAAGGCTATATCTCCCAAGACACCTGAAGAAATGGTAAATATGACTAAGGTTCTATATGCTTTGGCAATTGGAAACTTAATATATTCTATATTATGTATTAGGCTAGATATCGTATTTGCTATTAGTTTGATTAGTAGATTTCAATCTAATCCATGATTAGATCACTGGACTACCATCAAAGCTCTCTTAAAGTACTTGAGAAGAACTAAGGATTTAGTTTTGATATATGAAGGAGGTGACTTGAGGATAGATGGGTTTATAGATTCTAAATTCCAGTCAAATATTGATGATAGAAAGTTTATTTCTAGATTTATTTTCACCTGTAATGGGGGAGGAGTATGCTAGAAAAGTTCTAAGAAATTAACTATTGCAAATTCCACTATAGAAGCTAAGTATATTATTGCATCTAAAGCTACAAACAAAGCTATTTGGATTCAAAAGTTTGCAACAGAACTTAGAGTGGTTCCTACCATTGAGTCGGTAGTTCCTCTCTACTGCCATAATAATGGAGTTATAGCTCAGGCAAAGGAATCAAGGTCTCACTAGAAATCCAAATACATAAAAAGGCATTATCATATTATCAGAGAAATAATTGGGAAAGGTGAGATAGCCATGCAAAAAATAGAATTAGCTAAAAATACAACAGATCCACTCACAAAAGCAATGAGTCAACAATAGCTAGAATTTCATCTTGAGAAGATAGGACTTAGATATTGCACTGATTGGCTCTATGCAAGTGGGTGATTGTTAGAGTTATGCTCTAGAGCAATGTATATGTGTAACAACCCACATCTACCCGAGGAGTTTTCATGATAAATTGCTTGAATTTAGAGTTATTGTGACAAATATGTGATTTTATGAAAATTCATGTGTCAGGTGATTTATGAGTATGTGTCATGTTAAATTAATTTTAATGTGCCTAATATGAATTATTATGGTGAAAAAAATGATTTATATGAAGTGCATTAGCATAAAATAATTTATTGTGCATAAAATGAATTTTCATGTAAAAAGACAATTTTTAAGCATAAAATAATTTTATGCGTATTTTTAAATAAATGTTTTAGAGAAAATTTTAATGAAAATAATAAGAAAAATATTTTATTTTTAATTACCTATAATCAGACCTAAAATTAATTAAAAAGCTCAAATATCCAAAAACCCACTACACTAAAACACTCATAACCTAGCTCATTAAGGGTAATCTTGAAAATTACCCAAAACCCTAAAAATATAATGTAAAATTCGACCAGCCCTTCATTCTAGCAGTTACCATTCTGTTAGTTCATTTTGATAGAAAAATTCTCTAAAAAATAATCTCTCTATCGAAAATCACAAAATACTTTCAAACTTTGTGATTTCTTGACTGTATTCATAAGTTTATCGCACTTTTCAATTTGTTATTTGATTTCTATGAAACTAACCATAGGAAAATTATTTGAAACTTATTATTTACTAATTTTTATTTATTAAATTTGGCCTATGTGATTTCTTGAGAGAGAAATTAATTTTTCTACCGAAAATACCAACCTCTCTACGCGATTTCTCCAAAGGTAAATCTTACAACTCAAAATTGAAATTTTCATGCATAAACATTATTGGAGAGAGGGGGGGGGGGGGTGTTGTTGGGGTTTATTTGTATATGGTTGCATTCTAAATGGTTTTTTTTTTTGTTTTGTGTTTAGATGAAAAATATTGTTTTAAAATGTATTTTTATATATTACTATAATGACCGAAAAGTTTCAAAAAATAAAAAATTCATGGTTTTCGCACTAGAACTTAAAGTTAGAAATTTTCACGTGTATTGATGTGTTGAAATGTACACTAACAAACTACAAGTGCATAGATCATTATCAAGTAATAAAGTAGTGAGTATGAGTATCGTCTCCACAAGAATAGTTTATAAGTACTAACGCAAACTTCAATTATTGTCTAATGAATGATCAATCAAGGGTAATTAAAATTAAAACTAAAGATAAACTAAAACATGAGAAGATTGATAGATATAGACAAGGATAAAGCTATCTAGATATGAATCCCCCTAGCCTCTCATACATGTCAAGAACAATGGTATGAATCATTTAAACAGTGAATTGAATTGGACTCTCACTAAATTAGATAAAAACCTTTCTCAAGTGATTAAATCCCTAACTTCCTAAGTATTATAGGGGAATCTCTTCTCAACCTATAATCAAATAGGAGTAGCATTAAATTCAAGAGATTAACATCTAAAGAAGTCTTGTAGGTCTATCTCTAGCACCCCAATCAACTCTTTATTCCCATGAGTGATCTATCTATATCAGGGTATCTCTACTCGTCCAATATAGAAATAATATCTAATCAACAAACCGGTAATTTCCAATCAAAATAAATATCATAAATCATGAAAATAAAATAATCTAAAGATAAATTGATTCAAAGCAGATTATTCAATTCATATAATTAAGAACTAGGGTTCATCATTATCTAGACAGAAAGCAATTAGTTCATAATAGAATTGAAAGGTAATGAATAAAAGAAAGGGATAATAAAGAATCTTAAATCATCCATGGATGGTGTTGAAGACATCCCCTTTTAAACCCTTGATTTCCACTCTAAATCTATACAAAGATAGATCTTTATCTTGATTTGTACCTACAATATCTCAAAAATGAAAATACTAAACTATCTACAAACTAAGGGAAACCTAAGAGTTCCTAGCCTTTCAGCTAAGAATTTCCCTAAGGCTTCCCCCTTCAAAAGCTCCCTCCGCAATGTTGTAAGATCTGATTTATACTGCTAAAATTTAACCTCACATGGCTAGACCCACAGCTGGGGTTCCAGCAGTGCCAGTGATAGGCCTAAAGAATGTAATTCCCATAAGTGAAACCTCAGCTGTGCCTCCACCTGTGGGAGGCCATTGGATGTATTTCCAATTTGCACTTATTACACGGCTGGAATTCCAGCTATGTGATCACTCGTGGCTTTCCATCTTCTTCTAAAAGTTAGCATTTTTGCTTGGATTCTTCATCATTTTGGGTCACATTTGGTTCATGGCATCATTTGGCACTAGGTTAATGTCACATCCCAACTTCTGAGACATGACGGTCCTAGAACATAGGGAGACATAAGGTCACCCATGCCCATAAAACCCACTTATACTTATACAAATACTATCTAGGATCGTACCAAAACCTCTTACATTAACTTAAATAAACCTTTTTTTTTTTTTTAGAAAACCTTAAGTTATGTAAGCATAGTTAAAATATACTTCAAACATAATCCATAAGGAAATATTATTTATAATCCAATTGAAACCTTAATAAATAACATCTCAAAATAAACATAAAAAATAAATAATCCTAGAACATCTAATGACAACCCTTCACAGCATATTATTATTAAAGACTTGGACAAGGAGTTCCCTAAGAGAAGTAGAGTGCTAGAGCTATCACCTTGCCTTATCATATTGCTCACCTGGAATCACATAAGGAAAAAGGGGTGAGATAGATGATCTCAATGAGTAAATGATAAAGCACATACATTAACACATATTCCTTTGAAAAGGAAACTCATAGCTTATACACACAGTTCATGATTTTCAATTCATGAATCAAGTTGCAATTTAGAAAGGGTTTAATTTAACAAGTTTGCAGAAATCACACTTATAATACTTAGAGAGTGAAGGCTATTGCTCTATCACTCGAACACTTAAAGGAGAGGTGGCATTAAACCAAATTCCAACTTTTATCACTTAGAAGGCATGAAGCTAATTAGGCCCCACAACTAGAACTGCCCCTTCTAGCTAAGTTGGATACACAACCCCTATCCATTGGGTTAAGACCATGTGCATAGGTTTCGATGATTACCTGTATCGGCATGAGGACTTTTGCATAATGGGTTAAAGGTACCATAGCTAGAACTAATGGTAATCACATATAACAATAACATTTAAGGAAATAATAACATGTACCATAATAGCAATAACAGTTTAACTTTTTGAACAAAAGATATAAGAATAGTGTAGTTCCAGAAAGAATATAAGTAGGGCAATAATCTCAAAGGAATTATCATTGGATAAACAAAAATGGTTTTTGGACCAATTTTCCTTTGGCAACCCAAGCTTAATAAAGAAATCATAGAGGTTCATTTTAGAATAGAAAGAACTTGAGTTTCAAGAATGTCAAAGGTACACATATCATGATAGCTTGTACTGTAACAATATCATAATGTTTACTCACCTTATGGTTCTTTCGCTCCTAATACACGTAGCCCTTAGACTTCTAAGACTTCTCAAGCTCTATCATAATATTTAATTCAATACTTAGTATTTATTTAATCATAATGCTATCCTATTCCATAACTACCTCATGCACATATAACATTCACATACACTTAGAGTTGCAGATATAAGTGCACTCATCATTTGCCCATAACATGTTGATTTTTAAGAGTCTTGCACACTTAGCCTTTATAGGGCCATATGAAAACACATCATAATTCATGTCAATACCTTTCTAAAGTCAATGCAATATCATTATCTTAATACTAATTTATCAATTAACTTAGTATACTTAACACTTCCATACATATCAACTTCATAAATAAACTTTCAAGTGTCATGCTTATCTCTTATGCCAATTCATTCAATCAATCTCTTCATCAATTCAAGATCATTAATTCATTATCAAGTCATCATACAACTTACTTCCATATTATCCAATCACATTCACATATTAATCACAACCTAAGGTTAAGATACCTTAAGTATACCAAATTGCCTCTAGTCTTGTCTAGGGTCATTCCTTCAACTAACATGCAATTTAATCATTTATCATACATACATACATGTCAATAATTATTAAAATACATCACACAAAAATTATGGACATTGGGATAAGAATCCCAATGTAGGCCAAATGCTCTTATTAAAGGAAAAACTGAATTTTCTTACTTTTCGCACTTTCCGTCTATTAAAGTAATATGTAAAAATATGGTTTGAATCAAGATTGTTCATGTAATAAAAAAGAATCATTTTAGAATATAAACATGTAGGAATTGGCCATATATACATTCATATGCATGAAAATTTCAAACTTTAGGTTCTAGGATGAAAAATCATGAGTTTTCTTGTTTCTGGTACTTTCTGGTCAGTACAGCAATATGTAAACATGCGGTTTAAATCATTATTTTTTCATTCAATCACAAAAAATATCAGTTTAGAACATCAATATGTTAAATTGGCAGCCATGGATGTTTTTCATACATGAAAATTTGCAAATTAGGGTTTAGGAAGAAAATCATGAGTTTTCAAGCTTTCTGTGCTTTCCGTTCATTACGACGATATGCAAACACATGATTTAAATCATTATTTCTCATCCAAATAAAACAAATATTATATTATAATTCCTATATACACAAATTGGCAGCCATATGTACAAGAAATCATAGAATTTTCCAACTTTTAAGTTCTATCACAAAAATCTTGAATTCCTTTATTTTCTGAAACTTTTCGGTCATTACAGTAATATGCAAAAATATAATTTAATCTAATATTTTTCATCAAAACACATCAAAAATTAGTTTAAAATTCAATTATGTAGAAGTCACCCCCTGGTATGGTTTATGCATAAAAATTTTAATTTTGAATTACAGGATTCACCTTTGGAGAAATCGCGTAGAAAGATTTGTGTTTTTAGTGGAGAATTAGATTTCTCTTTCAAAAACTCACATAAAATGAATTAAATCTATAAAAATCAGTAAATAACTAGTTCAAAATAGCTTTCTCATAATTTTTTTCATAAAAATAAGATAGAAAATTGAAAAGAAAGAAAAACTTATAAAACGGTCGGGAAATCGCAAAGTTGAAAGTGTTTTTGAGAATTTCAGTTGAGAGAAATATTGTGAGAGAATTTTTCTATCAAAATACTGAAAAACAGAATGGTGGCTGCTGGAAATCAAGGGCTGTCCAAAATTCTCATTATATGTTAGGGTTTGGGGTGCAATTTCTAAGTTTACCCTTAATGAGCTAGGTTATGAGTATTTTAGTGTAGTGGGCTTTTAGGTATTTGAGCTTTTTAAATAATTTGGGAGCTGATTATAGGTAATTAAAAATAAAATATTTTTCTTATTATTTTCATTAAAATTTCCCCCAAAACATTTATTTAAAAATAATTGTAAAAATACACATAAAATTATTTTATGCTTAAAAATTGCCTTTTTGCAATAAAATTCATTTTATGTAAAATAAATTATTTTATACTAATGCACTATGTATAAATAATTTGTTTCACAATAATAACTTATATTACGCATATTAAAATTAATTTAATTTGTCATATGCTCATAAATCACAACACACATGAGTTTTCATAAAATCACATATTTTATCACAATAGCTCTAATTTCCAGCAATTTGTCACAAAAACTTGTAGGATAGATGTGGATTGTTATAGTTAACTAAATGAATTCTAGAGAAGCATTAAACAAACAAATCAAACTCAATTTAAGGATTAAGAACAAGGGGTAAAATGTAGTCAGTTAAGCACTTATCATGTATGAAGCCTAGGGGTTGCCGAATTATGTGTTTATGAATTATAAATTGATTTTTATTATGTTTGTATGGGAAATAATAATTTAAATCATGTGTTCACATACTACTGTAATGAATGAAAAGTGCAAAAAGGTAGAAACCTCTTGATTTTCACTCTAAATCCTAAACTTGGAATTTTCATGCATAAGAAATATCTATGGCTGCCAATTTGCATGCATTGATGTTCTAAACAAATATTTGTTGTAATTAAATGAAAAATAATGGTTTAAAACACATGTTTACATATTACTATAATGACTAGAAAGTACCGAAAACAAGAAAGGTTTATGGTTTTCACCCTAATACCTAAAGTTGGAAAATTTTCTTGCATATGGATTTATATTTGTGCCGATTCCTACATATTTATGTTCTAAAATGATTTTTTTTTATTACATGAAAAATCTTGGTTCAAACCATGTTTCTATATATTACTGTAATAGACAGAAAGTGCAAAAAGTAAGAAAATTTAGATTTTCTATTAATGGGGTATTCGGCCATTGTTAGGATTCTTATCCCAATGTCTATAATTTTTATACAGTGTATTTTAATGATTATTGACATGTATGAATGAATGATAAATAATTAAATTACGTGTTGGTTGAAGGAATGACTCTAGACAAGGCTAGAGGCAATTTGGTATACTTAAGGTATCTTAACCTTATGTTGTGATTAGAATGTGATTAGGTAATATGGAAATAGGTTTTATGATGAATCAATAATGAATTAATGGTCTTGAATTGATGAAGAGATTGATTGAATGAATTGGGCATAAGAGATAGGCATGACACTTGAAAGGTTAATGATAAGTTGACATGTATGGAAGTGTTAAGTGTATTGAGATGATTGTTAAGGTCAATTGAAAAATAATGGTTTAAAACACATGTTTACATATTACTATAATGACCAAAAAGTACCGGAAACAAGAAAGGTTTATGGTTTTCACCCTAACACCTAAAGTTGGAAAATTTTCTTGCATATGGATTTATATATGTGCCGATTCCTACATATTTATGTTCTAAAATGATTTTTGTTTTGATTACATGAAAAATCTTGGTTCAAACCATGTTTCTATATATTACTGTAATAGACGGAAAGTGCAAAAAGTAAGAAAATTTAGATTTTCTCTTTAATGGGATATTCGGCCAATGTTGAGATTCTTATCCCAATGTCTATAATTTTTATGTAGTGTATTTTAATGATTATTGACATGTATGAATGAATGATAAATAATTAAATTACATGTTGGTTGAAGGAACGACTTTAGACAAGGCTAGAGGCAATTTGGTATACTTAAGGTATCTTAACCTTATGTTGTGTTTAGAATGTGATTGGGTAATATGGAAATAGGTTTTATGATGAATCAATAATGAATTAATGGTCTTGAATTGATGAAGAGATTGATTGAATGAATTGGGCATAAGAGATAGGCATGACACTTGAAAGGTTATTGATAAGTTGACATGTATAGAAGTGTTAAGTGTACTGAGATGATTATTAAGGTGAATTGATAGTAAGATTATGACATTGTGTTTGACTTAAGAAAAGTTTTGGTATGAATTATAATGTGTTTTCATATCAGCCAATGAAGGCTAAATATGTAAGACTTTTAAAGTCAACATGATATGCACAAGTGATTAGTGCACTTCCAAGTGCAACTCTAAGTATATATGAATGTTATGTGTATATGGGGTAGTTATGGGATAGGATAGCATGATGATTAAATAAATAATAAGTATTAAATTAAATATTATGTTAGAGCTTGAAGATTATTAGAAGTCAATGGCTATAAGTACTAGGAGCAAAGGAACCACAAGGTAAGTAAATATTATGCTATTGTTACAAGTGCAAGCTATAAGATTCTTCAAACCTAAGTTCAGTTCCATTTTAAATTTGATTATGTGATTTCTTTGTTAAACTTGGGTTGCCAAAGGACAATTAGTCCAAAACCAATAATCTTTATTCAATGATAAGAAAAACCTTTTGTAATTGTACCTTACCTACTTTCTTTCTAGAACTACACTATTATTGTATCTTTTATTCAAAAAGTTAAACTGTTATTACTATTGTAATACATGTTATCATTGCCTTAAGTGCTATTATTATATGTGAATACCATTATCTCTAGCTATGGTACCTCTAACCCTTTATATAGAAATCCTCATGCCGATGCAGGTAATCATTGGAACCTATGCACATGGTCTATATCCACCTCAGCTAGAAGGGTGGTTCTAGCCGTAGAGCCTAATTAGTTTCATGACTTTATAAGTAATGGGTTGGGAGTTGGAATTTGGTATGAGGCCACCTCTCCCTTGAGTGAATGAGCAAGTATAGTCATTTACTCTTATTGGGTAATAAGTGTTATAAATGTGATTTCTACAAACTTGCTAAAGTGAAAATCTTATTAAATTGAAAACTGTGAAACCATGATTTGTAAATCATGAACTATATGTTATATGCATTGGGATTTCCTTAAAAATGGGATGTATGATATAATTTATGCTGTATTGTTTACTCATTGAGATTATCTATCTCACCCTATTTTCTTGTGTGGTTCTAGGTGAGCAATATGAGGAGGCAAGGCGATGGCTCAAGCATTTTACTTCGCTTAGGGGATTCCTTGTCCAAGTCCTTAATTAGACTATGTTATGAAGAGTTACACGTAGACACTTTGAGAATTTATTTTGGGATATTAATCATTAAGGATTTATTTTAAGACTTTAAAATGTTATTTTCCTGTGAGATGTTTTCAAAGTATTTTGCTAAAATATTCTTCTGCTTGTTGAGTTTTCCTATATTGTTGGATATTCAAGTTATTGCAATGAGTTTGGTATGATCCTAGGCATGTTTGGTATAAGTATACATGCGTTCTACAGGGTGTGGGTGACCTTATGTCTCCCTATGTTCTAGGACCATCATGTATCCGAAATTAGGATGTGACAATATGTTATGTAAATATAAAACATTATCCCTAAATGGCAATAAAATATATATTTATAAATGAATTGTTCCATTATATTAAATATATATATTTGTAGTACATAAGTATTTTAAAAGAGGATCTATTCTCAATTGTTGAGAATATAGATGGCACATCGCTCTTAAACAAATACTTTGAAATGTTCATGGTTATAGGATTAATGACTGGGCATCAATTCCAAAAGATTATCACCTCTACTTATAATTTATAATTAGTATATGATACTTATAATAGAAACATATGGATATTCATATGATGAATAGTTGAACTGTGATGTTAAATGATGATAACATGGAGTTTTATTGCTAGTCAATAAATCATCATCTAGGTCATAATTATACATAGTCCTTTGACTTGAGGGACATTGTATCTCATTCATTGATAGTTATAATTTATTACTTCTTACATACTAATGCTATTCAAGTATAGGTATATGGTATGTGATAGTTCTAACTAGTTATGTATGGAGATCAGTGATTGCTAAGAGAGAATTCCTTAACTTGAATAAATAAGGAAGAAATCATATGCTATCTAATTATTCTTGATAATCAAATCCCTAGCTGAGATAGTAAAGTTTACTAGAAAGGGTTTCTAGTAGGAATAAATTTTATCAAGTATTAGAATCGAGATATAGACATATGGCCAAAGCATATTAGGGTTTGACAAATCCATAACCATTAAGATTTCATAATGAAGGGATTTTAGTGTATGTTAATTATGATCAATGGTCTATGAAATGAATAAGCAATTAAACACTCACATTCATTCTAATTAGGTAGCCATAATATGTTATGCTAGGCATCACTCATGATTTATGGGACTAAGGGTGAAATAGAGATTTCACATTAGTAGAGAAAAGTATTTTCTCAATCCCATTGCTAATTAGACATGAACCTAGAATGTAACACCTATAGTTTTTCTGATCAATAAAAGCCTTAGAAATAGGATAGAATTAAGAAAATAGTAGGAATTAAGTAGGAAATAGAAAATTAGGAGCCCAAAAATTAAATCGCACGCAATTACAGGAATCACGTTACTGCGCACGATATCAGCAGATAGCAATTTTCAAAATTTTATAGAAATTTTAATTTAAGTAAAATTACTAGGGAGATGATTAGAAATAATATTAGAATGCTAAATTAGAGACTAAAAGTATTTTTAGACAATAACAGAATAATTAAGGAATCAAAATGGCAAAATGGTAATAAAATAAAATTTTGTCATTATAAAGGGACACCTCATCATGCCAACTCAGAAAAAAAAAAATAGGTGTCAAGTGGCTGGCCATCAAGGATGAAAAACTTGGTGGAATTGTTGCCAAAATTTAAGTTAAAATAAATTAAAAGAAATTAGAAAATATATATAGGCCAAAAATTTGAAGATAAGCTCACGTATCTTCCATTTCTTTCAAATTGCACTGAAGAAAAGAGAGTAGAGAGGGAGCATGGTTTAAAGAAGGAAAAGAAAGAAAGGAAGAAGAAAATTTATGAGGAAAGATTATCCAATCTCAAGTAAGGCAAGGTTGTAAGATTGATTTGATTTTCCTCATCTATCTATATGTGTTACGTGATTTATTGAATTGAGGATGGAAAAATGAGGTTTTGGAGTTGGGAAATGATAAATTGATAAATGAAAAAGGCTTATTTAAAGTAGTTTTAGTGGAAAAGAATAGGGAATGGAAGAATAGAATGGAGGAAGTAAGAAGCAAGAGGAGATATATTTGGGGGTTTAGAAGTGCTAGAAGTTGAGAGGGGAATTCGGACCTCTTTGGAGCACGAAATTTAGGGGATGTCAAACATAAAGGTTGTAGTTTGATGTGTCTAGTTTATTTCTTTAAAAGGATTTAAGTCAATTTTTTATATTTTTGGAGATATTAGAGGGAGAATGGGATTGCTTGCTAGCATACTACCCTAAAATTCCTAGAGTTGGAGGCCAAGCTTAAGTACCTTAAGATAGGAATTTGAAGATGACCAAAACACATGAAATGAAGATCAATATTCCATACAAATTATATGAAAATTTCAGGAGATATAGGGAAATTAAAAGTGTTGTTGTAGAGTACATCGACTGTTAGAATTTCTGACATTAAACCCTAATTTCAAGGACTATAGAAGCAGAATCAATCCAAAGCCAAAACTAATGAAATATACCCTTATCAATATAGTTTCATTTAAAAAATGAATCATCTCAATTGGAGTTTTTTGTATATTGAGTTATAACCCAAATACTAGATTGCAACCATGCTAAACCCTAGATTACATAATTTAGGGAAAACTTAGGAAATGAATTTTAGGAACTATGATGTGTCGAAACGCACACTAACAAACTGCAAGTGTATAGGTCGTTATCAAGTAATAAAGTAGTGAGTATGAGTATCGTCTCCATGAGGATAGTATATAAGTACTAGCGCAAACTTCAACTATTGTCTAGTGAATAATCAAGATGAAGATTAATTAAAATAAGCTAAATTAACTAAGCTAACTTAGGAAAGCAAGTAAATGATATTAATGAAAATAATCTAGGCAAAGCTAATCTAAATATAAATCCCCCTAGTTGCTTATGCATATCAAACAATGGATTGAAATGGACTCTCACTAAATTAGATAAAAACCTTTCTCAAGTGATTAAATCCCTAACTTTCTATATTATAAGGGAATCTCTTCTCTACCTATAATCAAATAGGAGCAGCATTAAGTTCAAAAGATTAACATCTAAATAAGTTTTGTAAGTCTATCTCTAGCACCCCAATCAACTCTTTATTCCCATGAGTGATCTATCTATATCAGGGTATCTCTACTCGTTCAATATAGAAACAATATCCAATCAATAAGCTAGCAATTGCTAATTAGAATAATAAGATTTATCATGAAAATAAAACAACCAAAGATGAATTGATTAAAGTTTAAATCCTTCAATCTATACAATCAAAACTAGGGTTCATTACAAATAGAATGAGTTCATATTAAAATTGAATAACAAAGATGCAGAAAAATAAAGGATGAAGAAATCTCAAACAAATCTAGGTGATATTCTTCAAAATCTTTTCTTCAATCTTCCATATCCACTTGGATCTTGGTCTTTGGTTTGATTAAATCCTCAATATCTCTAACCTTTAAGCCTCTCCCATGACTCTAGGGCTTAGCCAACCCTCTTAAATCTCTATTTTTGATTTGTGGCAGCTCCCTTTTAAAATGCTATCTGATTTGATTTATATTACTGAATTTTAACCTCCCACCACTGGGGCCACCATTGGGGTTCCAGTGATGGCTACGACGCCAAGGGCCCACGGCTGAAACCTCAGTGGTGGCTCCACTCGTGGGAGGCTACTGGATGTT
Organism: Reutealis trisperma; assembly: GCA_947687605.1. Taxonomy (NCBI): domain Eukaryota; kingdom Viridiplantae; phylum Streptophyta; class Magnoliopsida; order Malpighiales; family Euphorbiaceae; genus Reutealis; species Reutealis trisperma. The sequence goes on from CANTUT010000885.1 coordinate 110,319, forward strand.
TTTTCCTAATTTGCTTTTATCACATGGGTGGAATCCCAGTTGGAATTTCAGTGGTGTCTATCCCACGGGTGAAATCTCAGTGGTGCCTCCACCCGTGTCTACCCATCTTCTTCCAAAAGTTAGAATTTTGGCTTAGATCTATCACCATTTTGAGTCACATTTGGTTCATGGCATCATTTGGCATTGGATTAACTAAAAGAACTCTAGAAAAGCACTAAACAAACAAATCAAACTCAATTTAAGGATAAAATATTATTAAAAACAAGGGGTAAAGTGTAGTCAATTAAGTGCTTATCAAGCTACTAAAATCCAAATGAGTTAAATTTTAGATACAATAAAGGGAAATTTGTTAGGATTTGAATGCTTTTGGAATCAAATCAATTAGAGTTATATATACCTAGATTATAGTAGAAATAGTAAAAGTAACTCTACAGCAATTATAAACTTACCTTTCAATTTTATAATTAAAATGAACTTAGTTATAGGAATTTAAATTTTATATAAATATTTATGACGTGTAGAGGGTAAGGAAGATTTCTCCAAGGAGGAGTAATTAACAACTAGTAAAACCCCACATTATTATCATTTAACATCACAATTTGATTATTCATCCTATAAATATCTACATGTTTGTATTGACATCATATGTCAAGCAACATGAGACTCACTGCCTTTAGAATAATCTGTATCACATATTGATTATAGAAAACAAATAGATGTGATAGTCTACTAGAATTAATGATGCCTAGTCATTAATCCTATGACCACGAATATATTTAACATATTTGTACAAGTTTAAAATATTTGTACAAGAGTGATCTGTCTCTCATATACTCAACACTTAAGAATAGATCCTCTTACAAATACTTAAGGACTATATCCAATAATATGAAACCCTTTTCACATAAAGAATATGTTTATTATACCAATGGAAATTATTATCTACTATTACATAATAATTACATGGTTCCTAGGGCACATATTACTATCAGAGCCTTATGGAGAAGAGAAAGAAGGTGAGTATATATTAAACTTCCGAGCACATATCCATTACTGTAATACCTAAGGATTTCATAGCTCATTCTAGTTACTGATAATACTAGAGGACAAGATTTTTGAATGCTGACATAGTATATAAATGAAAGAGAATCGGTTAGGAATCTTGTGATACTATTTGAAATGTTTGCTTAATTTATGATTTTATCATGACTAATTATGCTTTAATGAACTAAATAGAGTTCATATGATAATTAATGATGTATATAAAGAAGTTAGAGAATACAACTTTGAAAGGAAAGAAAGGACATTAAAAAGAAAATTTCTAAGTATATTAATGGGCTTGTTGATGGGATATTGTAACAACCCACACCTACTTTAGAAATTTTTATGACAATTTGCTTGACTTAAAACTATTAAGGGTAAGTGTGTGCTTTTATGAAAAATTATATTCTATGTGTTTGGTGAGCACATGACATGTAAAATTAATTTTAATTATGCATAATATGAGTTATTATTGTAAAATAAATAATTTACATGAAGTAAATTAGCATAAAATAATTTATTAAAATAAAATAAATTTTCATGCATAAAGGCAATTTTTAAGAATAAAATAATTTTGTGAGCATTTTAAAATAATTTTAATAAATGTTTTTAGGGGAAATATTATAGAAAATAATAAGAAAAATATAATTATTTTTAATTACCTATAATCAGCCCTAAATTAAAATAAAAAGCCCAAATACCTTAAAGCCCACTATTCAAAAACCCTTATAACCTAGCTCATTAAGGGTATTAGTGGAAATTGCCCAAAATCCTACATTTAAAATATCAATTTTCAGCTAGTCTAAGTGTTCCAGTAGCCACCACTCTATTTTTCTATATTTTGATAGAAAAATTCTCTCAAAACAATTCTCTCTACCAAAATTAAGAAAATACCTTTCAACTTTGCGATTTCTTGACTGTAATCATAAGTTTTTCTTCTCTTTCAATTCCTTAACTAATTTCTATGAATTAAATTATGAGAAAATTAATTTGAACTTGGTATTTACTAATTTTTACAAATTTAATTCAGTTTGGGTGAGTTTTTAAAGAGAACTCTAATTCTCTACCGAAAACACAAATCTTTCTACGCGATTTCTCCAAAGGTGAATCCTGTGACTCAAAATTTAAAATTTTTATGCATAAACCATACCAAGGGGGGAAAATTTCTGGATCATTGAATTTTAAACTGATTTTTAATGTGTTTTGATGAAAAATATTGGATTTTCTATAAATTACTATAATGATCGAAAAGTTTCAGAAAATAAGGAAATTCAAGGTTCTCATTCTAAAACATGAAAGTTCAAAAATTCTATGGTTTGATAATTCTATGGCTGCTGAATTATGGTGATTGATCTTCTAATATGATATTTGTTTTGTTTGGATGAAAAATAATGATTTAAATAATGTGTTTGCATATCCCTATAATGAATGGAAAGCGTGGAAAGCTTGAAAACTCATGATTTTCTTCCTAAACCCTAAATTTGGAATTTTCATGTTTGGAAAATATCCATGGCTGCCAATTTGTACATATTGATGTTCTAAACTGATATTTATTATGATTTAATGAAAAATAATGATTTAAACCACATGTTTACCTATTGCTGTAATGACCGGAAAGTACTAGAAATAAGAAAACTCATGGTTGTTCATCCTAAAAGTTAAAGTTAGAAATTTTCATGCATATGAATGTATATAAGGGCCGATTCCTGCATGTTTATATTCTAAAATGATTTTTGTTTTGATTACATAAAAAATCTTGGTTCAAACCATGTTTTTATATATTACTGTAATAGACAGAAAGTGTGAAAAATAAGAAAAATTTAGTTTTTCTCTTAATAGGGTATTCAACCTACCATGAGATTTTTATCCCAATATCTATAATTTTTATGCAATATATTTTGATGATTATTGACATGTATGAATGGATGATAAATGATTAAATTGCATGTTAGTTTAAGGAGTTACCCTAGATAAGGCTAGAGGCAATTTGGTATACTTAAGGTATCCTAACCTTAGGTTGTGATTAATATGTGAATGTGATTGGATAATATGGAAGTAAGTTGTATGATGATTTGATAATGAATTAGTGATCTTGAATTGATGAAGAGATTGTTTGAATGAATTGGTCATAAGAGATAAGCTTGACACTTAAAGGGTTATTTGTTAAGTTGACATATATAGAAGTGTTAAGTTTACTAAGATGATTGTTAAAGTAAATTGACATTAAGATAATGATGTTGTGTTGATCTTAGAAAGTTATTGACATGAATTATAATGTGATTTTCATATAGGCCTATAAAGGCTAAGTGTGCAAGACTTTTAAAGTCAACATGTATGTACAAGTGATGAGTGCACTTCCATGTGCAACTCTAATTATATGTGAATGTTATATGTGCATGGGGTAGTTTTAGGATAGGATAACATCATGATTAAATAAATACTAAGTATTGAATTAAATATTATGTTAGAGCATGAGGGGCTTTAGAGGTTCAAAAGGGCTATGTGTACTAGGAGCGAAGGAACCACAAGGTGAGTAAATACTATATTCATGCTACAAGCATAAGTAAACATTGTGTTATGTTAGCAATATGGGATATCATGTTATGTGAGCTTTTGAGATCTTTGAAACCCAAGTTCTTTCTATCCTAAAATATGGTTAAATGATTTCTTTGTAATGCTTGGGTTGCCAAAGGACATTTGGTCCAAAACCATTTTTGACTATCCAATGATAATGCCTTTATGATTATTGTCCTAACTTACATTCTTTCTGGAACTACACTATCATTGTACCTTTTAGTCAAAAGTGAAAGTGCCATTATTATTATGATACATGTTATTACTGCCTTAAATGTTCTTGTTATGCATGAACACCATTAGCTTTAGGTATGGTACCTTTAACCCTTTTTGCAGAAGTTCTTGTACCGATGCGAGAAATCATTGGAACCTGTACACATGGTCTTAACTTGATAGATAGGGGTAGTGTATCCACCTTAGCTAGAAAGAGGCAATTCTAGCCGTGGGCCCTAATAAGCTTCACACCTTCTATGTGATAGGAGTTGGAATTTGGTTTAATGCCACCTCTCCTCTATGTGTTTGAGTGATAGAGTAATAGCCTTCACTCTCTATGTGTTATAAGTGCGATTTCTACAAACTTGTTAAATTGAAGACCTTACTAAATTGCAACTTGATTCATGAATTATAAATCATGAACTATGTGTATAAGCTATGAGTTTCCTTATCAAAAGAATATATATTAATGTATATGCTATATTGTTTACTAATTGAGATCATCTATCTTACCCCTTTTTCTTTCCTTGTGTAGTTCCAGGTGAGCAAATGTGAGGAGGCAAAGTGATGGCTCAAGCATTCTACTTTGCTTGGGGATTCCTTGTCAAAGTCATTAATAATACTATGCTATGATGTGTTGTCATTAGATGCTCCAGGAATATTTATTTTTTATGTTTATTTTGTGATGTTATTTATTAAGGATTTGAGAGGAATATGAATATTATTTCCTTATGGATTATATGTGAAGTGTTAATTACTGTCTTTCGCAATTAAAGGTTTTCATATAATGTTTTAAATAAGTTATTGTATAAGGTTTGGTATGATCCTAGGCATGACTTGTATATGTGTAAGTGGGTTCTACGGGCGTGGGTGACCTTATGTAATTGTCTAAAACAAACTTTGTCACATCCTAATTTTTAGAGACATGACTGTTCTAGATCATGGGGAGACATAAGGTCACTCTCGCTCATAGAACCCACTTATACTTATACAAATCATGCCTAGGATCATACCAAACCCCATGTACTAACTTAAATGTCCAATAATATAGGAAACTTTAACATGCAGAAGAATAGTTTAATAAATACTTTGAAAACATCTTATAACAAAAATAACAATTAAAGTCTTAAAATAAATCATCAATGGTTAATATTCCAAAATAAACTCCTAGAGTGTCTATGAGTAACTCTTCATAACATAGTATATTTAAAGACTTGGACAAAGAATCCCCCAAGTGAAGTAGAATGCTTGAGCCATCACCTTGTCTTCTCATATTACTCACCTGGAACCACACAAGAGAAAGGGGTGAGATAGATTATCTCAATGAGTAAACAATTATAGCATAAATGATATCATATATGCCATTTTTAAAGAAAACCCATTTCGCAAAACACATAGTTCATGATTTACAAATCATGGTTTCACAGTTTCAATCTAGCAAGATTTTCACTTTAGTAGATTCATAAAAAATACACTTATAACACTTATTACCTAATAAGAGTGAATGGCTATGCTAGCTCATTCACTCAAGGGAGAGGTGGCCTCGTACCAAATTCCAACTCCCAACCCAATAACTTATAAAGGCATGAAACTGATTAGGCTCTATGGCTAAAACCACCCCTTCTAGCTGAGGTGGACACACTACCCCTATCCATCAGGTTAAGACCATATGCACAGGTTCCGATGATTACCTGCATCAGCATGAGGATTTCTGCATAAAGGATTAGAGGTACCATAGCTAGAGTTAATGGTATTCACATATAACATTAACACTTAAGACAATAATAACATGTACCATAATAATAATAGTAGTTTAACCTTTTTGAATAAAAGATACAATAATAGTGTAGTTCCAGAAAGAAAGTAGGTAAGGTACAATTACAAAAGGTTTTTCATATCATTGAATAAACATTATTAGTTTTGGACCAATTATTCTTTGGCAATCCAAGCTTAACAAAGAAATCACATAATCAAATTTAAAATGAAAGTGAACTTGGGTTTCAAGAATCTCAAAGGTTCCTATTAACATAATCATGATAGCTTGTACTTGTAACAATAGCATAATGTTTACTCACTTTGTGGTTTCTTCTCTCTTAGTACTTGTAGCCCTTGAACCTCTAAAACACCTCAAACTCTAATATAATATTTAATTAAATACTTAGTATATATTTAATCATCATACTATCCTATCCCATAACTACCCCATGCACATATAACATTCGCATACACTTAGAGTTGCACATGGATGTACACTCATCACTTGCACATAACATGTTGACTTTAAAAGTCTTGCCCATTTAGCCTTTGTAGGCTCACATGAAAACACATTATAATTCATGCCAATACTTTTCTCAAGTTAAACACAATGTCATGACTTTAATATTAATTCGCTTTAACAATCATCTTAGCACACTTAACACTTCCATACATATCAACTTATCAATAGCCTTTCAAGTGTCATCCTCATCTCTTATGACCAATTCATTCAATCGATCTCTTCATCAATTTAAGATCATTAATTCACTATTAACTTATCATAAATCCTATTTCCATATTTTCCAATCACATTCACATTTTAATCACAACACGAGGTTAAGATACCTTAAGTATACCAAATTGCCTCTAGACTTGTCTAGAGTCATTCCTTTAATCAACATGCAATTTAACCATTCATCATTCATTCATACATATCGATAATGATTAAAATACATTACATAAAAATTATAGAAATTGGAATAAAAATTCCAAAGTAGGCTGAATGCCTTGTTCAAGGTAAACCTAAATTTTCTTACTTTTCATACTTTCTGTTCATTACAGTAATAAACAATAACATGGATTACACCAAGATTCTTCTTGTATTTAAAAAAAAAATCATTTTAGAACACTATACCATAGGAATCAGCACCCATATGGACATATATGCATGAAAATTTTCCAACTTTATATTTTATGATGAAAACCATGCTTTTATCTTGTTTTTGGTACTTTTTGGTCATTATAGTAATATGTAAACACATGCTTTAAACTATTATTTTTCATCCAAACATAATAAAAATCAATTTGGGATACAAAATCATACAAATCAGCAGCCCTAAGGTTCATACACATGAAAATTTTCAACTTTAAGGTTCTAGGATGAAAACAATGAATTTTCTTGTTTTTCGAAACTTTTTGGTCATTACAGTAATATGATTTAATTTGATATTTTTCATCTAAACACACCAAAAACCCATTTAGAACACAAGTATTTAAAAATTGGTAAACCCTCCTTTGAGTTTATGCATGAAAATTTTAATTTTGAGTTATAAGATTCACCTTTGGAGAATCGCGTAGAGTGGTTGGTGTTTTTAGTAGAAAAATCATTTTCTCTTCCAAAAACTCACCTAGGCTGAATTTAATCAATAAAAATTAGTAAATATTCAGTTCAAAATAATTTTCCCATGATTAGTTTCATAGAAATCCAATAGTAAATTGAAATGAGAGAAAAACTTACGAATACGGTCAAGAAATCGTAATGTTTGAAGGTACTTTGTGAATTTTGGTAGAGAGAATAATTTTGAGAGAATTTTTCAGCCAAAATAATGAAATAATAGGATGGTGGCTGCTGGAAGCTAGGGTTGGCTGAATTTTCTTATTAATATGTAGGGTTTTAGGCAATTTTCAATATTACCCTTAATGAGCTAGATTAGGAGTGTTTTGGTGTGGTGGGCTTTTGAGTATTTGGGATTTTTAATTAATTTTGAGGATGATTATAGGTAATTAAAAATGAAATATTTTTCTTATTATTTTCTTTAAAATTTCCCCCAAAATATTTATTTAAAAATTATTTTTAAAATACTCATAAAATTATTTTATGTTTAAAAATCGCCTTTTTGCATGAAAATTCATTTTATGTAAAATAATTTATTTTATGCTAATGTACTTCTGTGAACTCTCAAATTTACACCCTTAGGATCTGACCACAACTTGACACTTGCTAAGATTAGTGTGCTACATATACGTTGGTCCCGCTAGCCAGTTAGCGGGCAGGGGTCAAGGGGGCAACGCCCCTTGTGGGGAGCGGGCAGTGCCCCATTGAAAAATAAATTTTATAAATCTTTCACTTTCAGACAACTATTACTCCATCATGAATCCATAGAATCAAACTGGATCCAAATCGGATCAAGAACGGATGAAAATGGGCTGAAAAATGAGGTGCGGCAGCCTGTGGGCCAGTTGCGGTAACTGTAGCCACTGCTGCGGTTGCCACAGGTGTCCCTGCAACAACCAATTTGGTTGCCCTAAAGACTCTGCAGTTGCCACAAAAGCTCTGCGGTTACCACAGCCTCTAACGAGTTATCGCAGCGTGTTTTTCCTGCTTCTCACACTGAAAATTCACCTTTTTAAGCCCCCCAAACTCCTCCTATAAATACCTTACACCTCCTAACAAATTCCACACACAATGACATTCTTCTATACTCTCCCTAAAGCTTTCTAAACCCTATTCCTAAGCTTTTCAATCATCAAAACCTCTTTCTAAACCTCCAAATCTGTAAAATCCCACTCTAAAACCTCCTCCATCATATCAAACCTTATTCATAAGTTTCTTAATCACCTTAAGCCTTATTCATAAGCTTCCTAATCATCTCAAAACTCTAGTCATAAGCCTCCTAATCATCTCAAATCATCTCTCTAAGTCGCCTAATAAAGAAAAGGTGCAATTCAAGTTATTTCTTTCAAAAGGAAATTCGTGGTACTCAAGCAAAGATGTGATCCAAGTCCCTCCAAGAAGAGTTCACGCTATTCAAGAGTCCTTCTTCCAAAAGGAGTGCTTGTGCTATCCCTAAGTTAAGGTGGAACTTAGATTCGGTGCCAAGCTCGTTCCCTACATTCCTCGTCGATGAAAGCCAAAGGTAAAAGTTCATTCCTTTTTCTTTTTCAATTCCAATTTCAAGATCTAAATCTGAAAAGATCTAATTTTTGCTAATTAAAATTTGACCTAATTAACGAATCCCCTAAGCCCTTAAAATCAATCAAAACATGATAACAAAGGCAATGAGTTAAAAATCCCTTATTCTCAAGAAGGAAGAATTGTGTGGGTTTTGATTCCCATTCAAAGGGATACGCAGGCTTGCCGTCTCTAAGGCATTTCACTCCACTAAAATTAACAACTTCTTCTCTCTATCACCTTCTTCACATAGTCTATGATCGAAATTATTTTTCTTAAATAAAAGTCTAACTTTTAATTCTTTTTATTATAATTATTTTATTACTTTTTTTTTCTTATTTTAGTTGTTTAGATTATATTTGGGGAATATGTGCTTTTCGTAGAACCCATAAGGGCTAGAGGAAAGATCCCCTGATTTTGATATTTTGACTTGTAATAGTTTTAAGTAGTTTTCCTTTATTTTTCACATTTTTGTAATTGTCATTATCTCAAATAATATTTGTTTCATGCATCATATTATATCTATTCATGCATACATAAAAACTTCTTTTTAAAAACTATTTTGTATTTAAACCAAACTAATTTTTTTGTATTATTTTAACCAAAACCTAATCCCCAAGCTCTCTTTGGTCATTCGAGGACTAGTGCTTTTCCTTGGGATAAATGGTATAATTTTGGAGTCAATCAAACTAGGTTTTTCCTTTAATTTTCCCAATTAAAATAAACAAAATTAAAGTGGCAACTCCTTTTGCAAATTACAACTTACAAAATACAATTGTCTGAACTCTTAGTGAGTTCCCATCATGATGTTTCTCCCAATGAGCATTTCGATTCCCTTTTAGCGGATCAAACTAGTGCTCGAGTGAGGTGTCATAACTTCATATAAATTATTTATTTCATAATAATAACCCATATTATGTATATTAAAATTAATTTAACATGCCACATGCTCATTCATCACATAGCACATAAATTTCCATAAAAGCACATACTTAGTCTTAATAGTCCTATATCAAGAAAATTGTCATGAAAATTCCTAGGGTGGTTGTGTGTTGTTAAAAGTACTTTTAGCGGATCGGACTAGTGCTCGAGTGAGGTGTCATAACTTCATATAAATTATTTATTTCATAATAATAACTCATATTATGTATATTAAAATTAATTTAACATGCCACATGCTCATTCATCACATAGCACATAAATTTCCATAAAAGCACATACTTAGTCTTAATGGTCCTATATCAAGTAAATTGTCATGAAAATTTCTAGGGTGGTTGTGGGTTGTTAAAAGTAGATTGCTTGAATGTTTATTGGACTCATTTGGATGAAAGTGAAATTTTAAATTGCTTAAAATTTCATCCACCATGTTGTGCCCAATATTGCTTCATTAATATTCATCATATTACCTTCATATTATGTTATATAATTATGTACTAACTGAGCTTGTCTGATTCCATAGTTGTTTAAAATTTTTCAAGTCAAGTTGATTCATTAACAAGGTAAATTTTGAGCTATGCTTTTCTGCGTAGGACTTGCTCTACTAAATTGCTATGTTTTGTGTTTGCTTATGTCATCTTGAGGATAATTGATCTAGAGCTCCATGTTATCTGAAGGCTTATTATTAAAAAGTATTGTATTGGAGAGTATTGTAAACAAATGATAATAGTTGTATATATATATATATATTGTAACAATCCACACCCACGCTAGGAAATTTCATGAGAAATTGCTTGAATTAGAACTAAAAAGGCTTAGTGTGTGCTTGTGTGAAAATTTGTGATATAAGTGATTGATGAGTATGTGGCATATTAAATTAATTTTAATATGCATAATATGTGTTGCTATTGTGAAATAAATGATTTACATGAAGTGCATTTACATAAAAGAATTTATTTTAAATGAAATGGATTTTCATGCATAAGACAATTTTTAAGCATAAAATAATTTTATGGGTATTTTTAAAATATTTTTAAATAAATATTTTTGGGGGAAATGTTCTAGAATTAATAAGAAAAATATTCTTTTTATTTTAAATCTTATTCAGCAAAAAATTTAAAGGAAAAGCCCAAATACCCAAAAGCCCACTACACCAAAATTCTCCTAACCTAATTCATTAAGGGTATTAGTAGAAATTCCACTCCAACCCTAATATTTATTCTAAATTTCAGCCAAACAAGGGTTTCCAGCAGCCATTCTCTTATTCTTTCTGTATCTTAGCAGAAAATTCTCTCAAAATATTTCTCTCCACCAAAATATTGAAAACACCTTACCGTTTCGCGATTTCATGACCGTAATTGTAAGTTTTTATTCTCTTTCGATTTCTAAACTGATTTCTATGAAATAAATTATGGGAAAATTATTTTGAACTATTTGATTACTGTTTTCTATAGATTCAATTCTGTTTGAGTGAATTTTTGGGAGAGAAAATTTATTTTCTACCGAAAACATGATTCTTTTCGCAAGATTTCTCCAAAGGTGAATTATATAACTTAAAATCACAATTTTCATGCATAAACATAAAAAAAGGGGGGGGGGGGGGGGGTGTGGGGGTGGGGCAATTTGTACTTGGTTGTATTCTAAACTGGTTTTTTGATTTTTTTTGATGAAAAATATTGGATTAAATAATATTTCTGCATATTTCTATGATGACCGAAAAGTTTCAAAAAACAAAGGAATTCAAGGTTTTCATATTATAACTTGGAAGTTAGAAAATTTTATTCTTGCATGGTCATATGGCTGCTGATTTGTATGAATAAGTATTCTAATATGATATTTGTTTTATTTAGATGAAAAATAATGATTTGAATCATGTGTCTGTTTATCGCTGAAATGAACGAAATGCGCGGAAAGCGCGGAAACTCATGATTTTTCACCTAAGCCTTTGAACTGGGAATTTTTTTGTATAAACCCTATCTATGGCTGCCGATTCATGAAGGGATGTGTTCTAAATTGATATCTTCTATGATTGAATGAAAAATAATAGTTTAAACAATCTGTTTGCATATTTCAAAAATGACCGAAAAATACCGAAAACAAGAAAACTTGTAGTTTTGTGCTCTATGATTCAAAAGTTGAATTTTTGTGTATAAATAACATCAATAGTGGCTGATTCTTATGAATTTATATTCTAAAATATTTTTGTTATGTTTACATGAAAAATCTTGGTTCAAACCATGTTTTTACATATTTCTGAAATAGACGGAAAGTATGAAAAGAAGAAGAATTTGGTTTTTACCTTGATGATGCATTCGGCCTATATAAACATTTTTGTCCCAATGCTTATAAATTTTATGTGATGTGTTTTGATGATTGTGGACATGTATGGATGTATAATAAATGATAAAATTGCATGTTAGTTGAAGGTATGATCCTAGATAAGCTTAAATGCATTTTGGTATACTTAAGGTATACTTAAGGTATCTTAGCCTTATATTGTGATTAGAATGCAGATGTGATTGGGTAATTTGGAACTAGATGTTATGATGAATTGATGATGAACATATGTTATGAGTTAATGAAGTGAAAGGGATCATAAGAGTTAAGCATGACGCTTGAAAAGGTAATTGTTAAGTTGACATGAATGGAAGTGCCAAGTGAACTAAGATAATTGTTAAAGTGAATTGATATTGAGGTAATAATATTGTGATGACCCTAAAAAGGTATTGATATGATTGTAATATGTTGTCATGAGAGCCTATAAGGCCTAAGTATGCAAGACTTTTAAAGTCAACGTGCTATATGCAAGTGATGAGTACACCTATGTGTGGACTCTAAGTGTATATGTATGCTATATATGCATGGGTAGTTATGGGATAGAAGCATCATGAGTAAATAAATACTAAGTATTATATGAAATATTATGTTAGAGTTTGAGGAGTTTTAGAAGTGCAAAAGGGATTACGTGTACTAGGAGCAAAGGAACCCCAAGGTGAGTAAACACTATGTTCATGTTACAAGTGTGAGTAAACATCGTATTCATTCTTCAAGTTTGGGCAAATGCCACATTCATGTTATAAGTGCAAGTAACATTTTGTTATGTTACTAATGTGATATATTGTTATGTGAGCCTTGTGATCTTTGAAACCCAAGTTCTTTCTATTTTAAATATTATTATATGATTTCTTTGTTAAGCTTGGGTTGCCAAAGGACATTTGGTCCAAAACTATTTTGTTTATCCAATGAGAATTTCTTATGATTAACACCCTAACTTGTATTCTTTCTGGAACTACACTATCATTGTATCATTGTTTAAAAGCTAAACCACTATTGTTATTGAAATACATGTTATTATTACCTTATGTGATATTGTTAATTGTGATTACCATTAGCTCTAGCTATGGTACCTTTACCCTTTATGCAGAATCCTCATGCCGATGCGGGTAATCATTGGAATCTGTGCACATGGTCTTAACCCGATGGATAGGGGTAGTGTATCCACCTCAGCTAGAAAGGGGCGGTTCTAGCTGTGGGGCCTGATCAGCTTCATGCCTTCTACGTGATAGGAGTTTGAGTTTGGTATAAGGCCACCTCTCCTCTATGTGTTTGAGTGATAGAGCAATAGCCTTCACTCACTATGTGTTATAAGTGTGATTTCTGCAAACTTGCCAAATTGAACCCTTGCTAAATTGCAACCTGATTCATGAATCATAAATCATGAACTATGTGTATAAGCTATGTGTTTCCTTTTCAAAGGAATTTGTGATAATGTATGTGCCTTTTCATTTACTCATTGAGATAATCTATCTCACCCCTTTTTCCTTGTGTGGTTCCAAGTGAGCAAATGTGAGGAGGCAAGGTAATGGCTCAAGCATTCTACTTCGCTTGGGGAATTCCTTGTCCGAGTTATCAATAATACTATTTTAATGAAGTCTTGTCATTAGATGCTCCGAGAATGTCGATAGATACTTATTGATATATATTAATTTCCTTATGGATTTTATATGTAATGATTTATCCTAAGTCTTCCACAATTAATGGTATTCATCTAATGTTTTAAATGAGTTTAGGTAAGAGGTTTGGTAAGATCCTAAGTATGATTTGTTTATATGTGAGTGGGTTCTACGGGCGTGGGTGACCTTATGTCTTCCCGTGTTCTAGGACCGTCATATCTTTAAGGTTGGGATGTGACATATATATATATATATATATATATATATATATATATATATATATATATATATATATATATATATATATATATATATATATATATATATATATATAAAATAGAAAATAAGAATGTATGGATAGTATTTATTAATACTTAAGAATGATATGCTATTCAATGGTTATGAAATGATATTAAAGTGCATTGGCTATAAATGAAGAGATAAATTAATAATGGAAATGGTAAAGAATGAATGGGGTTTCAATCTTGGGATAAGTTATAAAATGGAATATGCTAAATGATAATAAGTTCAATGGGGTTCTATAGGTTTATGTGACTTTATGTCTCCCTAAGTTTTAGGATCATCATAGCCTAGAAATTGGGTCATGACAATTACACCACACATATGTGAGTTGTACTTGACCATTTGATATTGAAATTGAGAAATTGTCTTTATAAACTATGAACCTTAATTGATTTTCTCCAAACAAAATTGTTCCATTTGACTTAATGCTCAACATAAGACTAAAAGCAAAAATTCCCTTTCTTTAATGAGGGGATCACCAAACTCTATGCATAGTGATTTGAACCTTGCTAGGAGGTATTTGAATTGCCTAGCCACAAGACCTAACTAACCTTATGTCATACTTTGTAACATGAAATCTATGGGCACCGCAATATTATATTACATGAGATCTATGGATTAAATTCACAGTAAATTGATCATAATTTCTACTAGCATATTTTTTTTCTTGCTTATTGTGTTAACCTATTGGAACTTAGATATTGCCAATATATCTCGATTGATGCACTCAGTCATCTAATATATATTCATTGAGATTTGTATCTCATTCTTTCCTTTTTCATTTTTTTAGGATAGCAATACTCACAACGCAAATTCCATTCCCCATTTGCCGCTGAGGGTTGTTGAAAGAGAATGTTTATGTATAGACTTTAAATTTTGTATGAGTTATGTAATTATAAAATAATGATATAACATGGATCTATATATGTCTGTGTACATAATATTATGATGGTGTACAGTAACATTATCTAGAAACTCGTGGTACCTAATTTAATATAAGTATGAAATGGTATATGAATATAAATGACTAAATAAAATGCCTAAGAGACTGAATATAATTAATTTAGACTAGGAATGTGTAATAATCGATTATGGAGTTGCTTATGCCTTATAAGAAGTTAAGGATAAAGGTGGGAATTTTAGGAGTGGTATTTTCCTTGTAGGTTTGATCTTGGAAAACAATGACTATGCTATTGGCATGCCGCCAGAGCTACACTATTAATCTAAAAGAGTTGGGTTCTATGGGTTTTCGATGGTGTATGCCTACCCATACCCTAGGACCGCCCATCCAAAAAAGTGGGTTGTGACATAAAAAGTCACACACCCAAAAGTATTTACCTTCTAAGAATAAAAGGTTTACCATAATAATTAATTAAACTGTTTAATTAATTTTTTTTTGAAATCAATTGTTTAATTAATTGATTAGTGGTAAAATGATTGAATTTATAATTAAATTTACAAAGACCCTAGCATGTCTTGAAGCATAAATCGAAAATGATTTCTTATTAATCAAATCTTAATTTATATATGATATAAATGAGAAGGATTAAATTAATTATGACTATAGATGAGTTAAAAGAATTAATTTTGAGTTTTAGACAAAACCTTAAATGGCCCAAGCCCATTTGAGAAATAGAAAGAGGTAAAAAAGGTCAAAATAGTCTTTTAACTATTTAATATTTAATGGAAATAATCATAAACCATAAAGGGTAATATGGTCTTTTCAATTTAACCCTAAAGTATAAAGCAAATTAAATATCTAATTTTTCCCCTAATAATCAACAAAGTTGTTGGCTATATAAAGGAAATGATGGTGTTTAATTTGCAATACTTGATGCTCATTTGTTTCTATAGAAAACTTAAGAACTAAGTTTTGAGAGAAAAGAAAGAAGAAGAAGAGTCCTCCAAATTCCTTTTTCTTTAATCCTTGATATTTGTTCATTATGAAAGAACAAAAGTTTCTTATAATAGAAAGATCTATCCATAGCAATAAAAAGAAATCAAATCACCAAAGGTTTGTCTAAGAAGATCTTGAATCCAATTGGGATACCAAGAAAGGGGCTCAAGAACATCTAAGCAAATCAAAGTGAACCTTAGAGGTGGAGCTTGGTGTGGATGATCTAGAGGTTCAATAATTGGGGAGCTTTTGGAAAAGAAAGAAGAATCAAAGTTATTAGGCTTTAAGAAGTGATTTGATTACCACTTGCTCTTCTTTCATTCTTATGTGTTTTACATATTAATTAGATGATTGCTTGAATAATTATTGGAACCATTTGGATGAATGTGAAATTTTAAAATGTTTGAAATTTCACCCACTATGTTGCTTTTGCTTAATTTATGCCCAATATTCCTTCAGAGGGTGTAAGTATTAGATCTCACTTTAAAGCCTTAGATAATAATCTTACCTTTGTTTCTCAAATTGAGCCAAAAACCACTTATGAGGCTCTCAATGATGAAAGTTAGGTGATTACTATGCAAGAGGAACTCAACCCATTTGAGATAAACAAAGTTTGGGAACTTGTTTCTAGACCTGAAGATCATCCCATTATTGGATGTAAATGAGTGTTTAGAAATAAGTGAGATGAGCATGGTTCCATCACCAAAAATAAGGCTAGATTGGTTGCTAAGGGTTACAACCAAGAGGAAGGCATTGATTATGATGAAACCTTTGCTCCAATTGCCATATTAGAGGCCATTAAGATTCTTCTTGCATATACATGTCACATGGATTTTAAACTTTTCAAATGGATGTCAAAAATGCATTTTTGAATGGCTTTATTGAGGAGGAAGTGTATGTTCTTGATTTTGAACATCATGAATTTTTAAACCATGTTAACAAATTAACTAATGCCTTGTATGGTTTAAAACAAGCTCCTAGAGCTTTGCATAAAAGGTTTAGTTCATTTCCTTTGAAAAACAATTTTACAAATGGCAAGGTTGACACAACTTTATGTATGAAAAAGCACAATAATGACACTTTAATTGTTCAAATTTATGTTGATGATATTGTATTTGGTGTTACTAATGAAAATATTTGTGAAGAGTTTGCTAAGTATATGATTAGGGAATTTGAGATAAGTATGATGGGTGAGCTCAAGTGTAATGCGCAAGGTTTTTTTAAATCATTTGGATTAATAATGATGCCATAGAACTTGATTCTAATGGTATTATGATAGTGAAATTTAAATTGTACTTGAAAGAACTTTATTGATGTTAATTGACTTATTTGCTTAATATGCAATATTAAAGTGTATACATGTTCATTAGTGAATTGAATAGAGCTAGTATAATAATGTGTAGGGTATATATTAATATTAACGAGAAGAAATCAATACACCAAAGTGAAAAAAAAGAAAGAAAGTTAAAAGAAAATACAAAGAATGTAAATGCACATATATGGATTGTAATGGGCCTTTGGGGCTCAAAGCCTAAGCCCATGTATGATCGGCCCATTAAGGTCCAATTTAGAGTGAAACTAAACTTAACCAATGGTTAAAATAATTACTAAACTTAAACTATGGTAGATGGAAGGAATGGTCAAATTTTTTTGGCTAGATAGCTACCAATTTTTACTAAGTGAAATTACTTATTCAAATTGACTTCTACCTTTTCTATACCAAATTACCAATTTAATTTTACTTCTTACACTCCATTATCATCACCTATTTAGATGTAATCCTAGCCATTCAATGTAATTAAATCATAGCCATCAAATTTGACTTAAAAACCACCAATTTTGACTAAGTCAATTCCTTAGTCAAATTAAAGTCTTCACTTTTCCTACAACAAGTCTACATTCATTTTTACTAAATATAAACCATTATTATATATGATGATTATCACCCACCTAGATGAGATTCTAGCCATCCAAATTGATTAAATCATGGCCATCTATCGTAATTAAATCTTAGCCATTGAAAAGTGTGATTAAATCACCACCATCCATTCTCTTATACATATATATGGAAAAGATGCTCATTTCTCATCATTTTTGCAAACTCTACATAAAAAATACAACCCTACCAAAAGAAAAAAACCCCTCCACATTGTAATCATCATAGAAACTCAAAATCAAAGCTTCCTAAGAACCTAATGATAAAGGCAAGGATATTATTGAAGATATTGAGAAGCCTCACTTTAACTTGCGTTAATGTTATACGAGCTAAGGAGTTCAAGGTGAGTATTTAATAATAATATGATTTGTGCCATAAATGAGCAACCATTGTTTGAATCATCTTATACTGAAATGTATCACATTTCCATATTAAGCATGAATTGCCTTATTGACTATTGAGCCATTGAGCATTATTGTCTTCCTTTATGGCATTCGGCCATCATGAGCCAACATCATATTGAGTTGATAATATGACCATTGATAAGAATCCATCTGTTCATTGTTATTTATTCCACTAAATTCCTTTATTGGTTATATATATGCTCTTCCCATGGACATTGAAATAAAGCAGAAATTCCCTTCTGGTGTGGGATAATACATCAGACCTTTATTGTTTGAGTGAGCAAGGCACTAGCTGCCACTCACCTAATTTACTGATTTATAAGTGGAAAACACACTGCTTCAAAAAATTGATAAATTTTTAGTAAAGATATTTCTCATGTTACCAAAGAAAGATTGGCATTCCTTATTAATAATTTTGATTAATATCTATTTATTACCACAAAAAAGCTACTTTATTTGAACTTCATATATTCTTATGTGTATATATATATATATATATATATATATATATATATATATATATATATACATATATATATATATATATATATATATATATACATATATATATATATATATATATATATATATATATACATATATATATATATATATATATATATATTTTATGTTATTATGTACTCACTGAGCTCTGTCTCATTCCTTTAGTTGTTTAAATTTTTCAGGCCAAGTTGTCCAGTTATCAAGGAAATCTCAAGCTCTATTCTTCCGCTTGAGAATTACTTTACTGTGTTTTGGTATTATGGAGTTTGACTTTGTGATTCGAAGGTTTATGTTCTAGCGCTCCATGGTTATGAAGGAATTGTATTGTGAATTTATTAATCTTATAATTATGTTTCAGTATTTAAGCAAGTAGTGTATGAATGATGATAAGATTAATGGAAACGTAAAGAGAAGACATCGACTGTAATATGGTATTAAGATAGTAAATGAAAATGATATATGTACTATAAAAGAAATTGTGTAAACGACGCACAAGTATGATTAATATTACTAATAAATGAATAATGTGTACAAGCATGTCAAATGACAAAGTAAATGGTAAATAATGTTAGGTAACGTAGGTTTTGATCTTGGGATACGTTCTAATAATGATAAAATTACTGTAATAATAAGTTAAATGGGTTATATGGATTTAGGTAACTTTATATTTTCTTACGACCTAGAACTATTGCGGCTTAAAAATTAATTGGGTCATAACATCAAGTTCTTTTTAGGACTACAAATCAAACAATGCAAGGATGTGATTTTCATCAACTAATCCAAGTACACAAAGGAGCTTCTCAAGAAATTTGGAATGGATGCTTGCAAGAGTAGCAAGACACCAATGAGCACATCAACTAAGCTTGACAAGGATGAAAAGGGTAAGCCCATAGATGAGAAGAAATATAGAGGTATGATTAGCTCTCTTCTTTATCTTACAACATTTAGACCCGATATAATATAACAACCCACACTCACCCTTGGAGTTTTCATGACCAATTACTTGAATTATAGTTATTATAGCAAAATATGTGCTTTTATGAAAATTTCATGTGTGATGTGATTGATGAGTATGCAGCATGTTAGATTAGTTTTAATGTGCATAATATGAATTATTAATGTGAAATAAATGATTTATATGAAGTGGATAAGCATAAAATAATTTATTTCACATAAATTGAATTTTCATGGATAAAGCGATTTTTTAAGCACAAAATAATTTTTATGAGCATTTTTAAAATATTGTTAAATAAATTTTTTTGGGGGGAATTTTAATAAAAATAATAAGAAAAATATTTTATTTTTAATTACCTACAATTAGCCCCAAAATTAAATAAAAAGCCCAAATACCCAAAACCCACTACACCAAAACACTCCTAACCTAGCTCATTAAGGGTAATCTTGGAAATTGTCCAAAACCATAAATATATAAGATGAAATTTGACCAGCCCTTGATTCCAGTAGCCACCATTCTATTATTTCATTATTTTGGTAGAAAAATTCTCTCAAAATTATTCTGTCTACTGAAATTCACAAAATACCTTCAAACCTTGCAATTTCTTGACTGTATTCGTAAGTTTTTCTCTCCTTTCAATTTATTATTTGATTTCTATAAATTAATCATGAAAAAATTATTTGAATTGAGTATTTACTGATTTCTATTGATTTAATTTAGTTTAGGTGAATTTTTGAAAGAAATTAATTTCTCTAACGAAAACGCTAACCTTTCTACGCGAATCCTTCAAAGGTGAATCTTACAATTCAAAATTTGAAATTTTCATGCATAAACTAATCAAGGTGGGTGATTTTTACATGATTGCATTCTAAATGGATTTTTGATGTGTTTAGATGAAAAACATTGAATTAAATCATTTTTCTACATATTACTGTAATGACCGAAAAATTTCGGAAAACAAGGAAATTCATGGTTTTTGTCATAGAACTTAAAAGTTAGAAAATTCCATGATTTTATATTAGTATGGCTGCCAATTTGTGTATGATGGAATTATAAATTGATTTTTTTATGTTTGGATGGAAATTAATGGTTTAAATCATGTGTTTACATATTACTGTAATGGACAGAAAGTGCAGAAAGCTAGAAAACTCATGACTTTCACTCTAAACCCTAAACTTGGAATTTTCATGCATAAGGATTTTATATGGTTGACCAATTGGTGTGTATTGGTATTCTAAACTGATTTTTGTTATGATTGAATGAAAAATAATAGTTCAAATCACATGTTTACAATTACTATAATGACCGGAAAGTACCGAAAATAAGAAAACTCATGGTTTTTCATCCTAAAACCTAAAATTGGAATTTTCATGCATATATTATACCGATGGGTGTCAATTCCTATGTTTAATGTTCTAAAATGATTTTTGTTATGTTTACATGAAAAATCTTGATACAAACCATGATTTTGCATATTACTGTAATAAACGGAAAGGATGAAAAGTGAGAAAAAAAATCATGTTTGTTCTTGATTGTGCAATTTAGCCTATATTGGGAATTCAATTCCAATATCTATAATTTTTATGTAATATTTTAATAATTTTTGACATTTATATGTGAATGATAAATGATTAAATGGTATGTTGATTGAAGGAATGACCTTAGACAAGCCTAGAGGCAATTTAGTATACTTAGGGTATTTTAACCCTATGTTGTAATTAATATGTGAATGTGATTAAGTAATATGGAAATAGGTTTTATGATGAGTTGATAATGAATCAATTATCTTGAATTGATGAAGGAATTAATTGTATGAATTGATTATAAGAGATAGGCATGACACTTAAAGGGCTATTGTTAAGTTGATATATATGGAAGTGTTAAGTATATTAATTTTGAGATCCTGACATATTTTGTTTGACTTTAGAAAAGTTATAGTATGAGTTATAATATGATTTTGTGTGAGCGTATAAAGGCTAAGTGTGCAAGACTTTTAAAGTCAACATGTTATGTGTAAGTGATGATTGCACTTCTAGGTGTAACTTTAAGTGTATGTAAATATTATATGTGCATGGGGTAGTTATGGGATAGGATAACATGATGAATAAATAAATACTAAGTAGTGAATTAATTATTATGTTAGAGCTTGAAGAGTATTAGAGGTTCAAGGGCTATAAGTGCTAGGAGCAAAGGAACCATAAGGTCAGTAAACATTATATTCATGTTATAAGTGCAAGTGATTTTGTTATGGGAATCTTTAAGACTCTTGAAACCTAGGTCATTTTCTACTTTCAATTATAATAATGTGATTTTTTTGTTAAGTTTGTGTAACCAATGAATAATTAGTCCAAAGCTATTAATGTTTATTCAATGATATGAAAAACCCTTTGTAATTGTTGCCTTACCTACTTTATTTTTGGAACTACTCTATTATTATATCTTCTTTTCAAAAAGTTAAACTACTATTGCTATTGCGATACATGTTATTATTGCCTAAAGTGCTATTATCATATGTGATTACCATTAGCTCTAGCTATGGTATTTCTAACCTTTTATGTAGAAATCCTCGTGTTGATGTGGGTAATCATAAGAACTTATGCACATGGTCTTAACTCGATGGATAGGAGAAGTGTATCCACCTTAGCTAAAAGGGAAGGTTCTAGCTGTAGAGCCTAATTAGTTTCATGACCTCATAAGTTATGGGTTGGGAGTTGAAAATTGGTATGAGGCTACCTCTCCCTAGAGTGAATAAGCTAATATAGTCATTTACTCTTTATAAGTGATAAGTGTTGTCAGTGTGATTTTTGCAAACTTGTTAAAATGAAAACCTTGTTAAATTACAAACTTTGATTCATGAATTGTAAATCATGAATTATGTGTTATAAGCTATAGGTTTCCTTTTTAAAGGAATATATGTTATTGTATGTGCTATATTGTTTGCTCATTGAGATCATCTATCTCACCATTTTTCCCTTGTGTGGTCCCAAGTGAGTAATATAAGGAGGCAAGGTTGTGATGGCTCAAGCATTCTACTTCGCTTAGGGAATTCCTTGTCAAATTTATAATAATACCATACTACGATGAGTCCTTAGATTCTCCAGGAGTTATTATGGAAACTTTATTTTAGAATATTATATTGGAGAATATACGTGGAGTCTTATTATTATTTTCTTATGAATTGTATTAAAGTATATTTTTAACTTCCGCAACTTAAGGTTTTTCTTTAAAAAAAAAGGGTTTTATTAAGTTAATGCATGAGGTTTAGTATGATCCTAGGCAGTGTTGTATGTTCACGAGTAGGTTCTATGGGCATGGGTAACCTTATGTCTCCCCATGTTCTAGGACTGTCATGTCTCTGAAATTGGGATGTGACATATAAGGTATAGTGTTTATTTGCGTGCTCATTTCCAATCTTGCCCTAATGTCACAACTCACCTTTTAAGCCGTGATGGTCCTAGAGCATAGGGAGACATAAAGTCACCTAAACCTATAGAACCCCCTTTAACTTATTATTCTTTACCACTTACTATGTTAGACCTTATCCCAAGATCAAACCTAATTACATTTCTTTATAGCCCGTTACTAATTTATCATTTTACATTGAATACTCAATAATACTATTTGCATATTTATTTCATTTTACATATGTTCATTACTTAATACACCAACATAATAATAATTATAGTAGAATTTATAGTACATATAAATCCAATAACATATTAATACTAAAACCTTTAGTAACCTTGGAGCTCTAAAATAACGGTCTACCAAAATTCATAACACCCAAAATTAGTAGAGCAATTTCCAAGTAGAAGGAACATGTTTGGAATTTACCTTGCTGACTTATCAACCTAATCTAAAAAATTTAAACAACTAAGGAATGAGATAAAGCTCAGTGAGTGCATAATAATACAATATAAGGTGAGTATATGGTTCATTGTGGTACTGGAGCGATGTTAATCAAAATTGTCATTATAAATTAATTTATCATTCAAGACAGGAGCAATATCTTTAGCAAAAATAATAAATTCTTAGAAGCAGTGTGCCTCCCACATATAAATAAAAGAGTGGCGGCCTAAGCCTTACTCGCTATATCATATTACACAAGACTGATCAGGCTTTATGGTTAGGCGTTCCCCTTATCAGAGGGGGGTTACTCTCGACCTACCTGTAGGCTTATACCAAATGCATAAAGTCTAATGTATTACCCCATATCAGAAGGTTATTTCTGTTCATCAATAGGTAAAATTAGGAAGGTTCATATGACATCCATGATAAGGAATTCAGTGAAAAATATGCCAATACAAGGATAAATCTCATTAATGGCCAGATCATGAGATCAATATTGAAGGGCTCACAATGGCCAAATGCCATAAAGGAATATCATATTCAATGGTTTAACTTTTAATATGCCATTCACGCTTAACTTAGAATTGGAATATTTCAATGAAAATGGTTTGATCAATAATGGTTCATAGAATATGGTACATGTCATATTATATTATTAAGTACTCACCCTGGACTCCTTTGCTCCTATTTATGTTTAATCTTGATGCTAGTAGTGCTTCTTGCACTCTTGGACAATGACTTGTCATTGTCTTTAGATTCTACACATTTTGTATTTTAGTTATACATTAATCACTACCTTGTTATCTCATTAGCTTAAATTTAGCTCAACTTTGTTAACACATTTTATCTTTTCCTTTGTCATACTAACTTATTAATTTAACGTCAAGATACACTATACATATACATATTACTAATTTTAATGTTTTCCCTTAGTTGTTATCTAAATGGCCAAATATATTCACTAATGGAAAAATAATTATTTTCCTCCCAATTTCACATTTCAACTTCATATTACTCAATTAGAATCAATTTAAACAATTTTCAATATTCAATGGAATTAATTCTACTTTCACTTTTCAATTCCATAAATGAACCTAATTCATTAAATTTGGGAAAAATTATTTCTATTAATTGAATTTGAAATTAGCATTATACAAATTATGTTACACCATTCTTAAGCTTAATTGCCCTTTTAATTTCATGGATTCAAGTTTAATTCTCAAAATCTCCAATTTGTCCATAAACCCTAGAATTTGGGGAAAACCATCAATTTCCCATCCAAACCACAAATTACTTATGGATTCATCAAATTAATATTTAAACAATCAATTCCTATCAATTAATTGAAATTGAATTAATTTAATTCATAAAATCCTAATTTTTCTAACTTAGAAGAAATTTGGGGAAAGCCTATAATTAATTATCAAATCTTCAAATTAATCATAGAAATATGAAATTGGCATAATAAAGAACTCATATGATCAATTAAACTTCAAAAGCAAGCATTAAAACATAAGGTCTCTCTTTTAGCTAAGTTTATGGCTTCAAAAATCTCAAGTATTAAACCAAGCTTCCATAATTCATTTTAACACTTTCAAACCATTTTTCTCTATCCAAAATAACCTTAGATACCTTCAAATAAAATTTAGAACACTTAATAATTTCATTAAAGTGGTTGAACCATGCTTCCTAGTGCACTTAGATGAGTTTCATATTTTCCTTGTTTATTTTCTCATGTTAAACACTTATTTCTCAAGCCCAAATCTCATATTTCATCAACTAACATATAAAATAAAAATTTCATAATTTTTCTTTACTTTGCCATATAGATGGATGAAATGGAAAGTTTTGCAATTAAAACACTAAAGTCATGCTTAGAACAAGAAAAGGAGAAGATAAGCTTAATTTCTTACCTAGAAAACCTTGATTTTGAGCTTATATATTGATTTTAATATGGAGATATTTTTCTTTAATTGATGTGGAGTTTTGGTGTAGA
Organism: Reutealis trisperma; assembly: GCA_947687605.1. Taxonomy (NCBI): domain Eukaryota; kingdom Viridiplantae; phylum Streptophyta; class Magnoliopsida; order Malpighiales; family Euphorbiaceae; genus Reutealis; species Reutealis trisperma. The sequence goes on from CANTUT010000885.1 coordinate 135,807, forward strand.
GTTTGTCAAAATGATGTTCATGTACATAATTTTTCATATATATATATGAGATGTCGAATGGTGAGAATTTGATCAAACTTAATCTAATGAATAAGATTTAATTGCATTGGATGCTATAATTTAATCAAATTTGATGTTCATCATATGGTGTGGACATGCTAAATATGTACCTAGACTTTTATGTAGGAAAAATGGAAATTCGAATTGCTTAAGGGTTTGACTTAGTTAATTTTGGTGGCTACTAAGTTAGCTTTGGTGACTAGCTTTTCTAACATCAATTTTTATCTTAGTTACCCATTTCTAACCTTAGAGAATTTATGTTCACTTACCTATGGGCCTTATGGGCTAGCCATCTAAATGGATTTAGGCCTTTAACTTCCAAAAGCCCATTAACAAATTCATTTATGCACATTTCATACTTAGTAGCTCAATAAATTTTTTATTTCTTTTCTTTCACTATAGTATTTCTTTTTTTACTTTTTAGTTTCACTACACATTATAAATATTGCTAGATAAATTTTATTCACTTTATAATGCTGTTAGGCCTCACCCGAGCACTAGTCTCGATCCACTAAAGGGAATAAAAAATGCTTATTTGGGAGAAACATCATGATTGGAACTTACTATGAGTTTAGAAAATTGTATTTTATAAATCATAATTTGCAAAACGAGTTGCCACTTAAAGTTTGTTTATTTTAGTTGGAAAAATTAAAGGAAAAACCCAATTTGATTAACTCCAAAATTATACCATTTATCCCAAGAAAAAGCACTAGTCCTTGAATGACCAAAGAGGGCTCGGACATTAGGTTTTGGTTAAAACAAAACAAAAAAAATTGGTTTGGCTTAAATACAAACTAGCTTTTGTAAAAAAAAAAAAGAAATTTTTATGTATGCATGAATAAATATAATATGATGCATGAAATAAATATTATTCATGTAATGCATGGCAAATATGAGATAATGACAATTACAAAATGCAAAAAATAAAGGAAAACTACTTAAAACTAGTACAAGTTAAAATATCAAAATTAGGGGATCTTACCTCTAGCACTTATGGGTCCTAGGAAAAGCATACATTCCCTAAATATAAGCTAAACAACTAAAGTAAGAAAAAGTAATAAAACAATTGTAATAAAAAGAACTAAAATTTTGACTTTTATTTAAGAAAAGCAATTTTGATCCTAAACTATGTGAAAAAGGTGATAGAGAGAATAAGTTGTTAATTTTAGCGGAGTTGAATGCCTTAGAGACGGCAAGATTGCGTATCCCTTTGAATGGGAATCAAATCCCAGGCAATTCTTCTTTTTTATGAAGGAGGGGTTTTTAAGTCATTGCCTTTGTTATCATGTTTTGATTGATTTTAAAGGCTTAGGGGATTTGTTAATTAGGTCAGATTTTACTTAGCAAAAATTAGATATTTTCAGATTTAGGTCTTGAAATCAAAATTGAAAAACGAAAAGGAAAGAACTTTTACATTTGGCTTCCGACAGCGAGGAATGTAGGGAGTGAGCTTGGCACCAAATCTAAGTTCCGCCTTGGCTTAGGGATAGCATGAGCACTCCTTTTGGAAGAAGAACTCTTGAATAGCATGAACTCTTCTTTGAAGGACTTGGATCACACCTTTGCTTGATTACCACGAATTCCCTTTGAAAAAAATAACTTGAATTGCAACTTTTCTTGATTAGAAAGCTTAGAGATAGGGTTTGAGGTGATTATGAGGCTTATGAATAGGGTTTTGAGATGATTAGGAAGCTTATGAATAAGGTTTGAGGTGATTAAAAAACTTATGAATAAGGTTTGAGGTGATGGAAGAAGTTTTGGAATAGGATTTTAGAGATTTGGAGGTTTAGAAAGAGGGTTTTGATGATTGGAAAGCTTAGGAATAGGGTTTAGAAAGTTTTAGGGAGAGTATAGAAGCATGTAAATATGTGTGGAAGTTGTTATGAAGTGCAAGGTATTTATAAGAAAAGTTTGGGGGCTAAAAACTATGAATTTTTAGTGTGGGAACCAGGAAAAACACGCTGTGGTAATTTATCCTAGGCTATGGTAACCACAGAGCTCTCTAGGGCAACCTTAGAGTGCTATTACAGGGACACTTGCAGCAACAGCAGAGTGGCTGTGGTTATTGTAGCCATATGTGAGTTGCCGCAGTTGGCCTGTGGGTTGTCGTACCTCATTTTTGGCCTGTTCTAATCCATTTTTGATCTGATTTGGGCCTATTTTGATTCTATGGATTTGTAATCGAGTGCTGGTCATCTAAAGGTGCAAATTGGAGGGTTCATAGCTACCCTCTCATCAAAATTGGTTTTGAGCAAAAGGTAATTCTGATGACAGTGAACCCTAAGAAAAGATGCCATGTCAGACTTTGGGCTTGTGCTCTTTTCATGCTAGATTTTTGGCATATACATTGTGCCATGTCATACTCTTAGCTTATAACATGTCAGATTCTGGGCTTATGATATTTGCTTATGTTTGTCATGCATATGGGCATTCATACTTGTGCAAATTGAACCTTGTGAAGGATAAACATGGTATAAGAATATGAACCTTTTGGGAAGGGGCCTTTAGGATGAATGAGGTTTTGTCAATGGCTATCAATTTGACCTTGATGTTGGATATGGGAATGGTCTTGGTGAATTTCAATTAAGGCTATCTGTCCAACCTAAATGTTGGAGGTAAAGATAGTTTTAGTGAATTTTAATCAAGGCTATTTGTCCGGCCTAAATGTTAGAGGCAGAGATAGTTTGGTGAATTTCATTCAAGGCTATCTGCTTGGCCTAAACTTCAAGATTTTGAGATTTGGTCCACTTAGGAGGGGAAGATTTTATAGATTCAAATTGATTTAGCAAGGCTTCTTGTTCGGCCTTACCATTGAGGAGATTGTGATCAAAGTTATCTATTTTGCTTTGATATTTGGGAGGATTAGGATCAAAGCTATATGTTTGGCCTTGATGTTTAGGAGGATTAGGATCAAAGCTATATGTTTAGCTTTGATGTTTGGGAGGATTAGGATCAGGATTGAGATCAAAGCTATTTGTTTGGCCTTGATGCTGGAAGAATTAGGATTAAAGCTATATGTGCAACTTTGATGTTGGAAGGATTGGGATTGGGATCAAAGCTATCTGTTCAGCTTTGGTGCTTGGAAGGATTAGGATCAAGGCTATCTATTCAGCTTTCATGCTTGGGAGGATTAGGATTAAAGCTATCTGTTTGGTCTTGATGTTGGAAGGATTAGGATCAAAGTTATTTGTTTGGCCTTAACATTGGGAGGATTGAGATCAAAACTATTGATCTGTTTGGCCTTGATGTTATGGTATTTAAAGAAGGTTATGTCTCTTAAAGACGAGGGGTGTGGGAATCTCAACATGGGTGGCTTGACTAGTTTGCCCATGAAAAGTTACGGTTGAGGATCAAACCTTATAGGGGAAAGGTCTTGGCTAAGGATTGGTCATTAGGATGGTAGGTCCTTAAAAAGATAGATTAGTCTTGAGATGTTAGTGAGGTTGTGTTAGGTTCCAGATTAGGTCAAGAACTATCACTTGCAAATTCAGGTTGCAAGATTTGAGCAAAGATGGTTGACCCAATACAGTGTCTTGGACAATGGATTCATTAGTTGAGCTAAATTAATAAGGAGACCTTGAGCTTAAAGAAGTCTACAAGTATTCCTAAAGGAGGTAGTTTAGCCAAGAAACTTGGGCTTTAATGATGATGGGCTTTAGTTTTATTGATGAGCCCAATCCTTGAGATTTTGCCAAAGAATTTGATAATAATATACCCAAGATGCATAATCTTCGGAAGGAGTTAGGGGTAAAGGTGTTTTAAACAAGATAGGTGGCATGCCACCTCGTAAGTTGATTTAGCAAGTTGGACACATAGACTAGGAGGTGAGATTAGACTCCAATTGATGTGGTAATGACAGCATGAGACACAAGAGGCAAAAAACTCTAAGTGAAAGTGTTGAAAACACTTAATGGGGTATAAATGTAGAGAAACATGACTCTATGAAAGGTAAGACTAACAGAATGACTATCTTTGGTTGATATAGGACTAATAGACTAGATAGTGAATCCAATTTGAATGAAACGAAGCTTCATCTTGAATTGTTCCTTCGAGTTGGTTCCATCTTTTGGCTAAGCTGCCTTTGTGGGTTTACTTGCTTTAAGCTGCCCTTCTGAGTTTCTCTCTCTCTTTTTTTGTTTTTTTTTTCATTTTTCATTTTTTTTATTCTTCTCTTTTTTTTTATTTTTTAAATTTTTTCCTTTTTTTTTCTTCTTTTTTTCTTCTTTTTTTTGAATTTTTTCCTTTTTTTTTTTAAAGGTTGGCAAGGTTATTTGTTCCGCCTTGCTTGGAAAGGTCTGATTTTGTTTGGATCATGGGTTTGATTTATAGTTTTCCTTCCTTTTTTAGTTAGCAAGGCTATTTGTTTTTCCTTCCTTTTTTAGTTAGCAAGGCTATTTGTTCTGCTTTGCATATGAAGATGATTAAGGATTGCCCCCAGCCTATAGTGAGGATGAGAGTTTTGGTTTTCTCAAATTTTGGCAAAGGTGTGTTAGCTTGGAGAGAAAGTGACATGGATGTCTACTTGGGGAATCTGAATGTTTCTATGAAACTACAATTTTGGTGAAGGCTATGATCATTTGTTATGGCCTTGCATGAATTCTTGACCTTTCACATATGATTGCTTATTGGAGTAAAAATTCATTGTTTCATTTAAATTGGATGAAAAGAAACACAGAAAGAAAGGAATTTGAAAAAAAAACTCACACTTTGTTTAATAATGCCATCTTATAATAAGAATGACTTCAATAGACTCAATAGGATGACTTTAACAAACAAACTCAAAAAAGAATGACTTCAATAGACAGACTAAAAAAAGATGACTCTAATAGTCAAACTCAAAAAGATGACTCTAACTTAAATGATGACTCTGACTTTAATGATATAGATGCTAACTGGTATTTCTTGCCTTATTGACTCACTAGGTGGCTTGAAAGGTTGATAGGTAAAAGAGGCATTCATTGCTAATGAGGTATTGGACTTAATCTAGATAGGTTAGGTTTAGCTAGAGTCAAACTCTTTAATGTTGGGTTCATGTTCTTCCTTAATGTCCAAGTCAATGGTGGCAATCTTTGATTTGCTTTGAAGGTGATCCTCAACTTGGATGTAGTTGTGATCAAAGCTTTGAAAGTGGGTAGGTATTGTGTTAATAAGGGGTCTCAGTAGTTTGGAAGCAAATTCTTGATGAGGACATCCATTTGTTCTTACTCAGTTGGCTTATTTACCATTAGAGAAGCTTTGGCCCTCCACTTTGTAAGGAACACAGAGAAGGTCTCATTTAAAAGTTGCTTGGTGCTTTCTAAATCCCTTCTTACAATGTCCATTTCAATATTGTAGTGGTAATGTTTGATAAATGTCTTCCAAATGTCCTCCTAGGTCTGTTTATAGGTGTCATTTAGGTTAATAAGACATCTTAGGGCAGCATCAATAAGGGTTTGCTGAAAGAGTTGAGCAAGGAGCTCGTTGTTGATATGAAGGGGATGCATTGCCCCCACGTACATCTTTAAATGGATCTTAGGGCAAGTAGTACCATCAAATCTGTCTAAATTCGGCATCTTGAACTTTGATGGTAACTAGGCATTGGGGAAAAGGCTTAATGAACTTGTATCAACCATGCCTTCCCTCTTCTTTAGACTTTTTATTGACTTCTCCATGGCTTCCAATTTGAGTAGGAAGACCTCAAGCCTAGGATTACATATGGCTTCCCTCTCTTGGGAAGGATCCATATGAAATGAGGTGATTTGTGGTTGTTTAGTGGGTGCTAGATGGGAGAGAGTGTTTGTTTGGAGGATATTAGATAAGGGAAGTGAAGGTGGGAGTATGGTTTCAGAGATTGGATTAGTGGGGGAAGAAGAAGCATGGGCCTAAACTGTGCTTAGATTTTGGTCCAGGTTGAGTGGATCTTGAAACACGGGGCTTGGGGTTTGGTTTATGCCAACTCGACTTAGCATATCTTAGACATCATTTAGTATGGCCTCCCTTTGGGCCTAAATGTAGGCAGTTTGTCTCTTGAACATCTCTTCTTATTGCTCTAATAGTTTGGCCAGAATCTTATCCATGACATCTTTATTGAATCCAATAGACATCTTGGCAACCTTTGGAAATGGAAAAGAAGCTGGGTTAGTATCTAGTTGCAAAAAATGGTTATGGGGTATGATGAACCAAGGACCTTGGGTTTAATGGTAATGAATGAAGGTGTCTTATGGTTAAGTTGACAGTGTGTGGGTAAAGATAAAGGTAGAGATATGTGATGATTGCTAGATTGGTATTTAGCTAGGGTAGTTAGGTTAGATTTTAGATTTGGATAGCTAGGTTAGAATTTAGCTTTGTGTAGCTAGGTCAGGATTTAACTTTGAGTAGCTAAGTCAGATTTTAGCTTATAGTAGCTAGGTCAGATTTTTGCTTTGAGTAGTTAGGTCGAATTTTAGTTTTTGAGTAGCTAGGTCAGATTTTAGCTTTGAGTAGTTAGGTCGGATTTTAGCTTTAAGTAGCTAGGTCAGAATTTAGTTTTTGATGGCTAGGTTAGATTTTAGCCTCGAGTAATTAGGATTGCAATTTATGAATGGTTTACCATAGGCTTAAGGATAGAGTAACCATGGGTTTTGAGATTGGATGTACCATGGATTTGGATGTTAGGTGGACCATGGGTTTGGTGATAGTTAGATAATGGGTTTGATTGGACTGGACCACGGGCTTAGATGGGCTATGGGTTTGGATAGTACTATAAAAGATGAAACAAAGTTAGGGTTTAGTTTGGGTAAGGATTGTGGATAAGAATGAAGCTAGGTCAGTGTTTAGCTTTGGGAAGGATTATTGAGGATAAAGCTAGATCAATGTATAGCTTGGGTAAGGACTATGAAAGATGGAAGCTAGGTTAGTGCTTAGCTTGGATAAGGATTATGAAAGATGAAAGCTAAGTTAATGTTTAGCTTGGGTAAGAATTATGAATAATGAAGCTAGGTCGGTGTTTAGCTTATATAATAGTTATAAAGAATAGAGCTAGGTTAGTGTTTAGCTTGGACAAAGATTGTGGATAAGGATGAGGGTACCATAGATGGGTTTATTTTTACTATGAGTTTGACATGGGTTTGGATAGGATTGAACCATGGGTTTAAGTGGACCATAGGTTTTGGGCTTTGACAATGGGTTTAGGTGCACCATAGGTTTTAGGTTTTGACCATGAGTTTACGTGGGCCATGGTTTTTAGGTGTGAAGATGTTTGGATAGGTTTTAGACTTTTCACAAGGTTCATGCTACGCATGTATATATGAATGAATGATTGAAAAAGGTTTCATGAAATACCAAGTTCAGTATTATGGTTCATACAATCCTAAAAGAAGTCTATGAGTCATTACATGAAAGGGTAAGGGTGGTTTAAAAGGAACCCATCACACTATAGATGCGATATACCTAACCACATGTGAGTCAAGGAGCCTCGCATAAGAATGGTATGTGCATACTTATTACATCTCTAAAAGGATTAGAGGATACGTCGTGGGCTAGATGATTTCACTATCAACACGCAGACCTAAGGAAGGTTGCTCACTTGATGTTACTTTCTATCTTTTGTTTTCCTAAGAAACTACGATTTTGGACAAGGAGCCCAATGTAGTGATGTATGAAAAGCTATTTTGTACTAAAAAGCCAAACTTTTTATTTTAGCAAGAGTAGTCCACTTTCATATTTTATTTTGAAAAAAAGAATTTAGAGTCCCCAGTGGAGTCACCAGTTGTAAGGCCTCACCCGAGCACCAGTCTCGATCTGCTTAAGTGAATCGAAAATGCTTATTTGGGAGAAACATCACAATTGGAACTTGCTATGAGTTCAAAAAATTGTATTTTGTAAATAGTAATTTGCAAAAGGAGTCGCCACTTTAATTTTGTTTATTTTAGTTGGGAAAATTAAAGGGAAACCCCAATTTGATTGACTCCAAAATTATACTATTTATCCTAAGGAAAATACTAGTCCTTGAATGACCAAAGAGGGCTTGGGGACTAGGTTTTGTTTAAAACAATACAAAAAAAAAAATAGTTTTACTTAAATACAAAATAGCTTTTGTAAAAAAAAGAAGTTTTTATGTATACATGAATAGATATAATATGATGCATGAAATAAATATTATTCGTGCAATGCATTGCAAATATGAGATAATGACAATTACAAAATGTGAAAAATAAAGGAAAACTACTTAAAACTATTACAAGTTAAAATATCAAAATATGGGGATCTTTCCTCTAGCCCTTATAGGTCCTAGGAAAAGCACACATTCCCCATATATAAGTTAAACAACTAAAGTAAGAAAAAGTAATAAAACAATTATAATAAAAAGAACTAAAATTTTGACTTTTATTTAAGAAAAACAATTTTGATCCTAAACTATGTGGAGAAGGTGATAGAGAGAAGAAGTTGTTAATTTTAGCGGAGTTAAATGCCTCAGAGACGGTAGGCCTACATATCTTTTAAATGTGAATCAAACCTCATGTAGTTCTTCCTTCTTGCGAAGGAGGGATTTTTTTAAGTCATTGCCTTTGTTATCATGTTTTGATTGATTTTAAGGGCTTAGGGGATTTGTCAATTAAGTCATATTTTAGTTAGCAAAAATTAGATCTTTTCAGATTTAGATCTTGAAGTTGGAATTGAAAAAGGAAAAGGAAAGAACTTTTACCTTTGGCTTTTGGCAGCGAGGAATGTAGGGGGTGAGCTTGGCACTAGATCTAAGTTCCACCTTGACTTAGGGATAGCACGAGCACTTCTTTTGGAAGAAGAACTCTTGAATAGCGTGAACTCTTCTTGGAGGGACTTGGATCACACCTTTGCTTGATTACCACAAATTCTCTTTGAAAAAAATGACTTGAATCGCACCTTTTCTTGATTAGGAAGCTTAGAGATAGGGTTTGAGGTGATTATGAGGCTTATGAATATGGTTTTGAGATGATTAGGAAGCTTATGAATAAGGTTTGAGGTGATTAGGAAACTTATGAATAAGGTTTAAGATGGGGTTTTAGAGACTTGGAGGTTTAGAAAGAGAGTTTTGATGATTGGAAAGCTTAGGAATAGGGTTTAGAAAGTTTTAGGGAGAGTATAGAAGCATGTAATTATGTGTGAAAGTTGTTATGAGGTGCAAGGTATTTATAGGGGAAGTTTGGGGCTCAAAACTATGAATTTTCAGTGTGAAAACTAGGAAAAATGTGCTATAGTAATTTATTCTAGGCTATAGTAACTGTAGAGCTCTCTACGGCAACCACAGATTGACTACCACAGAGACACCTGTGGCAATCATAGAGTGGCTACGGTTACTGCAGCCATTTGCGAGTTGCCACAGTTGGCTCGTGGGTTGTCGCACCTTGTTTCTGGCTCGTTCTCATCTGTTTCTATTTTGATTTAGGCTTAGTTTAATTCTATGGGTTCATAATCGAGTGCTGGTCATTTAAAGTGTAAATTGGAGGGTTTACAAATGCACATTTACTAGCCCTTTAATAGCACTATTCAAGCAAGTAAATCATATAGGCTTACTAGGTCAAACTAAATTTGACTTTAATTTTTCTATTGCAGCTTTGATTAAAATCAACTTTTTATGTCACTATTATTATCTTTAATGAATTAGGATATGTTTAAGTACTATGTTCATGCCTATTCACTAGGACTTTGGCATTACATCATAAGAAAATAATCAATTTAGTCATGTTAAGTCAAACTCGGTTTGACTTTCTTTTTGATATTAAAATGTTCATCAAAATTGATTTCATTTTTCATTCATTGTCATATTATTCATTAATATCACTTCTTATGATATTCTTATCGTTCTTAATATGCTAGAAAACTTTTGGATAATACAATATATTGACATTATATTGTCATAATTTGAGTAGATAGGTCACTTAGTCACATTGAATCTCCTATAGCACCATTGCTAACTTTAATAGATTAGGGAAACCTTAGGTATTATACCTAAGGAATCTCACTTGCATGTAGCTAAAAGAATTTTAAAGTATTTACATGGCACATTGTATTTAAGCTTATGGTATCCTAGAAACACATCATTTAATATTGTTGGTTTTTCAGATGCAGATTATGCCGGTAGTTTACTTGATAAGAAGAGCACTCTTGAAACTTGCCACTTTCTTGGTGAATGCTTAGTTTCTTGGTTTAGCAAGAAATAAGTTTCAATTACCTTATACATTATTGAAGTAGAATATGTGGCGGCAAGTTGTTGTTACACTCAAGTCCTTTGGATGAAACAACAACTCAAAGACTATGGACAAGTAGTTGATCACATTTTCCATCAAATGTGACAACATAGGTGCCATAAATCTTTCAAAAAACCCTATCCAACATTTTAGGAGTAAGCACATAGATATTAGGCATCACTTTTTATAGGATCATGTGCAAAATGGTGATGTTGTATTAGAATTTATTGATACAACAAACCAACTTGCTGATATTTTCATAAAACCCCTTAATGAAGAGAGACTGAACTTCATCAAAAAGGAGATTGGCATGCCAGATGGGAGTTCCTTGTCATAATTTTTTAATGCATAAAATTTTCATTGCATTCTTTACATAAATTATTTTCTTATTTTCTCTTGAACTCTTATCTCAATTAACTTGTTTGATTGAAAATGTGTGTGATTCCTTGAATTCATGAGATGTTTGTTATGATTGATGTATGGATGACTTGAATTTTATTGCAGGATTGATGTTTTTGTGATAACATTGCTCATTTAAATCTTTTTTTGATCTAGAAATTAAGTGCCAAATACATTTGCATAAAAAATTTCTTTATTTTCTCTCAAAAATTTTTGGCTGACTCGTAAATTATGGTAGCAACTTACATTTTGTGGTCATGATTTTTGAAAAATATTTACCTAATCATTAGTTATGTATCTTGTAATTGCTATTTGAAAGCATGGATGTGATATTTCAAAATTCAAAAATTATGGTTGTGATAGTAAAATAATAGTCACGATTTCACTCTCTAACAAAAAAATGGCCATTGTAAAAATAGCTAATTTTGGATTTAAAGAGTTTTTACCATCTTTTTACTCAAATTTCACCATCTTTTAGCCTATAAAAACCCTACTTTCAATCCAAATCATTTTTTAACTCTTAATACTTCTCCTACTTGAATTCTAAATTATTTTCAACTCCAAAATCTCTACATGTACTATCTTTCTCTTAAGTTCTCACACATTATCTTCTATTCTTCTCACTTTTCAAAAATTTTCAACTTATTCACTTTTCTTTTCATATCAAATCTCTTATTCACTCATAATGGCGTCAAGAAAGAGATCAGGAAAAGGAAAAGAGGCTCAAACTTCTCAACAACCCTCTCCTCTGGAACTCATGAGAGGAGTTACCCAAGAAGAGCAACAAAACTACCAAAGACTTTAAGACAAAACCATCCTTCCTACCCAAATTCCAAGCCTAGTGTGCCTCAAAATCTTAGGCATTGAAGATAGCATTATTGTGTACCTCAATAACCTACAGTAGGAGAAGTTTATTTTTCTTGATAAAGATGGTTATGCAAAGCTAACAAAAAGAATTTCTTGCCACCTTTGTTGTCCACAAAAAGGTTCATCCAACTTATGGGCAAAATGCCATTGATTTTTGCTTCTTTGGTAGGCCATATGAACCCGC
>CANTUT010000886.1:0-125000 GCA_947687605.1 Reutealis trisperma
AACTCCTTCCAGTAGAACTCTTTTGTCTCCTGAGGCACTGATTTCCAACGCGTGCTTTCAAGTTTCAGCTAGTTCTTGAATATCTTGTAAATCGTCCGCGTCGCCTTTAGCGGATACATCCTGCAATTAAGAAACTTAAATACTAGTTAAACGAAAAGTAAGATATTATAAAGTAAGAATTACCTTAAAAAATATAGTACTTACACATATCCCTCTAGTGTGAGATGCTGTCTACACTCTGAATCTGGAACTTGGACTGGTGGGGCAGTAGTATGAGCTGCTGCAGTGGTAGGAGCAATTGCAGAGGTAATGGAGGTAGGTGTAGAAAATGAAGGATGGGTAGATGGAGAAATGGGCAAAGGGACAGTGGATGGAGGGGTAACAAAAGGAATAGTGGATGAAGGAGTAATAGAAGAAATAGTAGATAGAGGGATAATAGAAGAAATAGTAGATAGAGAGGTAACTGAAGAAGGGACAGTGGGTGGAGGGGTAACAAAAAAAGGCATAGTGGATGGAGGGAAAATGGAAGAAGGAATAATGGAAGGTGATGAAAGTATAGGACCGGCGAATGAAGTAGTAGACGTAGGAGGAGGAGAAGATAAAGGGATTTGTGTGATGATGGTCGAAAGGGTGAATGTGGTTGATATAGAAGAAGAGATAGATGGTAAAGAAAAAAGGGTAGTGGGAAGATCACTAGTGGTAGCAGGACCTCCCTAGGAGCGACGCCATTTTTGGGATGTCTATGTACTGCTATTAAGAATATTTTCAGGAGTCGGTACACATCTCGGAGTCGACATCTATATATTTCATAAAGTTTAATAAATTCATTCATTATTTGATATTACATAAAAAGTAAAAAAACAAAAACAAAATATTGAAAATTGATATGGCGTAATCATAGAATAATAATGTAAATATTAAAAAAAAATTACAACACAAGTTAAAAATGACTTCATTGAAATATAATGTAACATTATAAATGTAAAAATAATATTCTTTTACACATTTAGGAAAATCCATACACAATTCATACACAATACATTTATTTAGAATCTATTTCTTCAAGCTCATTTTTGTTTATGTTTTCCTTAGATGTCTTGACATTTGAATCAAATTTGGATTCATCTTCTATATCATTATCATCTTCATCATCCATTTCAACTAATGGCTCGTTAGGATCATTTAAAGTTGCAGGAGGCTTGTCATCGTGAACTTCCAGTATAGGCTCATCAACTTCGTCATCCTGAAATGGTTCTTTAGATGTTGTATTTATTTCACTACCTTTCTTAATCTCCGTAACTGATCTAGCTTTAATCTTGCATACTGCCCACTAATCCGCTTTACCTCGTCGTAGACTCAGATAGGAAACATAATACACTTGACAAGATTACATTGCTAGTATAAATGGCTCGTAATTATTGAATCGCGTCCTGTGATTGACTTCAACAAGATTATATTGCTCATGAACTTTCGTTCCCACATTTAGCATTGGATCAAATCATTCACACTTAAACAAAACAGTCATCTTAATTGGAAGTGCAAGGTATTCCAATTGCATTACATCGATTCATCAACCATAATAGTCAAATGCATTCTCATTGTAATTGGAACCCTTTATACATACCCTGCTATTTGTTGATGACCTACCCGAACTTTGCTTTTTAGTATGGAACTTGTAACCATTCATGAAGTAAATAGGATAGGTCGTAACATATCGTAACCGACCCTTGGACAGATCAATAATGAATTGATTTGTCATTTTATTTGTAGGATCAGTGGCATATGACAAAAATAAACGAATCAATTTGATTGTATAGGATAGAAATTTAAGATTAATTTTTAAATAATGATACTACATTATACTTACATATGAATGAAACTAGTGCATAAATTCTGTCTCTAATTTTTTGTCCATATCAATTGTTAATATATTCGGCACAGTTTGCTTCAACATATCAATGTATAAGCTTCATTCATAAGGAAAATAGTAAGTAAAATGGAAAGGAAACTTTGTAGAATGATGAAGAATGAGTTATTTTAATTAAGTTGTAACTTACTAAACGTATTTTGCAACTTCAGAGCAATTCAAAAGAACGTAAAATTGAGCCGCCTTATATTCTTCGTCAGTCATCAATCTTGTTTTAGGTCAACCAAATGATCTCCCTGGATGAGTGAATATTGATAAAATATCAGGAGTATTTGCTCCTTCAGGCATTCCATGATCATCATTTCAAGCTACTCTCCTATGCCTTGTATAGATATGAGGTTCAAAATAATAAGAGCAGAATGTATAGGAGGAGCAGATGCTCGAACAGCTCGGTTTTTTATGAAAGTTGTTTTGTTCCATCTAAAAGGATGATTAGGCGCTAAGAATTTGTGATGGCAATTAAACCATGATTGCTTACCCCCTTTAGAAAGAGTGAAAGAATATGTTAGTTCCTTGCAATATGGACATACAAGTCTACCCTGCATACTCCAATTAGACAACACACTGTACACAGGAAAGTCACTCACAGTCCACATCAGAGCAACTTGCATATGAAAATTCTGTTTCATTGATACATCATATGTTTCGATGCCTATATCCCACAACCATAGTTGGAGGACATCTGTCCGTATCTTCACCACCTACTTTTGTTGCGGTTGAAGATCCAGACCCACTACTTCACCATGCAAATACCATTTATAGTACCCCGGTACAAAATCCTTCTTCAGAATATGCAACTTGACAATATCTGGCTCAAGAAATTTTCAATTCTGACATTTCTTATGATTACAAAGACATCCAACACTGGTCTTACTCATACTTGTGGTTGAGATATCGCGAATTGCATAGATTGGTCTAAACCCTCCAAGAATTTCATATTCAAATACCCATTAGTAAGTCTAGAGTACATCCAATTCCTATTGGTCCTCATAATTATTCCCTGTATATTCAATAGTATTAATTTATTTTTTAAATCACACAAATAAAATTACATTTAAACTTATATATTTGGTTATAATTTTAATTTAAGTTTGCAACATCTAATTCTATATCCTTATATCTCCCTCTCTATATGGTAAGAACCTAACCCATTTAGAAACTCATTGTTGCATAACTATTACTGTTACATTCTACACTCATACATTTGCTAAAATTTCGATAGTATCTTCCTACAGTTCTCCTAGTGCACCACATTTGAAAAAATCCACATAATTAGGACATTATTTCAATGTGCACTACGAAAACATGATGGAAGATAGTATCCAAATTTCAAATATTTGTATGAAATAAGAACATACACAAATAATTACACAGACAACGAGATCTCTAAACTGCCCAATTTGAACAATTTGATATCCTCTCACCATCCGATGAGCAGAACAACAAATGAGATTTACGGCTAATACTAAATATGTTAATCATTTTAATTAACAATATTTTTGGATATTTGATTGTGAAAGTCCAAAAATAAAATTAAAATCTTTTAAATTTATTCATTAACAAAATAGTATAGATTTACCGTGCAAATAACAATTACAATATCACAACATAAGAACATATAATCAAAATTAATAAAATAAATTCACAAGATAAATACAAAACATTGCTGAATACGATACAAATTCCTAAATGCATCATATTTTTTTCAATCTTTTACTGTATCATAATTTTACACATACATATTATTAATAATAAAAATATTAATATTATATTAGATATTTTTTATATCATTTAGGAAAAATTTTAATTAAAATTCTTCTTAATCATTTTAATTTTAAATATTCGAATTTTAATTATTTGTTAGCGTTAATCAAGCCGTTATGCATTATTATATTTTATAGACTATTTTTCCTCTAAGAAGATGTTTGTCATCTTTTTTAAATCTTATGAAATATATTTAAAAATTTCATTTTTAATGGCAAATTTTTAATTTATTACTTTCTTTTTATTTTTCATCGAAATATTTTTACTCCTAACTAAAAAAATTCTTTTTTTTTTTTTTTGTATTTTATGAAATGCATTTATATTTCAATTTTTGGTAGCATATTTGATGGATCTTTTTTTCTTTTTTAAAGTGAAGAGAATTTTTGTTATTTTATGAAATTTATAAAAAATAAATTTCACTTTTTATGGAATGATTAAACATAAATTTATGGTTCATTTGTCGATATTAGTAATGGATTTATTTAAATAAAATCAAAATTACGTCGTATACATATATATTTATAAATTCACATAAAGTTAACAACATAATTAAAAATTATATTACAATACATAAATTAACAACAAATTATAAATTCACATCACAACATTTATTTTTTTATATACATTTACAAATAAACAGAACAAACTACAAATTATACAAAAGATAATTAAAAGAATATTACATTCCAAATTATTATATTTATTTATTAGTATAAATAAATTAAATTATAGTACAAACCTCTTGACACGTGAATTCGACTTAGATTGTTGTCTCACACGTCAATTATCTGAAACATAATTAAAATTCTATTAATAAAACCAAATAATTAAAATAATTACTAACATAATTTAATAAAATAATTTCACCATATTTAATACTATCATAAATTTATAAAAAACTTATTAAGATTAAAAATATAAAATATCTTAAATTAAAAAATTTATTAACATATATATATATATATATATATATATATATATATATATATATATATATATATATATATATAGACACACACACATAAAATATATACAAATCAATATATTATATATATCTATATATATATATATATATATATATATATATATATATATATATATATATATATATATATATATATATATATATATATATATATATCCTAAATCAATAATCAATAATTAATAATCTAATCAATAATCCCATAATTATACATATATACACAACAAAAATTAACAAAATTCCAACAAAATCAATCTAAACAAAAATTCAATTAAAATCATAATCAATATTAAGGTAATTATGTAAACACTGCTAGAAAATCAAAATCGCTGATGATGGATGAAGGACAGCTGGAATACGGGAGAGCTCAAACAGCGGTAGAGAGAAACGACGCAGGAAGAAGAAGAAGAAGAAGAAGAAAGGGAAGAGAGAAAAAAAAAGGTGAACATGTTATATTTCATGATTACTAATGAATTATTGACGGACCATGCCACATGAATTAAAAAATCCGTCAGTAAAAGGCTAAAGGTGATAAAATGCCTGCCTATTTTTTTACTTCCGTCGGTATTCCATCAATATTATTTAGAATTTACTGACGGATTGCTGATAGAAAGCCTACTGTCATGTGGCATTCCGTCAGTAAATGGTTTAATTGGCATCAAAACATTCTGCCCCTATTTTTCGACTATGGTCAGTATTCCGTCAGTATCTCATGGTATTTACTAATGGATTACTAATAAAATGCCTACTGCAGCATATAAGTCTGTCAGTAATCTGTCAGCAAATGTCTTAATTAGCGCCAAAACATTCCCGCGTATTTTTTTCGTCTGTAATTGGTCCCTAAACTATCGGTAAAATTTGGTTAGTATCCATCAGTACATCCGCTAGTAATATTAATTTTTTTCATCAGTAAATGGTAAGTAAATAGACAAACATTCCTAGAAACTTGTCCGCTAGTATTCTGTCAGTATTTGGTCAATATTTAATTACGGATTGGTTTTCGTCACTAATTTTCGTTGGTAAATCAGTAGATTTTTGTAGTGGATAATATGTATCACTAGTAGAGAACTTTAAATAATAATAGTATGCATCACAAACTTTCACCTAACCTTATTATATCTTTAGTGCCTCACAGATTTTCACATAAGTTTATTAGGTCTTTAGTACTTTGTAGACTTTCTCCTAGCCGAATTAGGTCTTTGGTGCCTCATAGATTTTAGTGTAGCCGAACTAGGACTTTGGTCTTCCCTAATTGAGCCTGCATCAAGCAATTTTTGCACTTCTTCTTTTGTGACAATTGTCTCTCTAGCACGAAGCATCTCTTTTTATGCTTGACAGGTTTGAATAGAGGATTAAAGTTGATGTGGGTGATAACATTTGGATTCACCCCCTTCATGTCTAATAAGGCCAATGCAAAATTGGACAAGTTATCCTTCAAGAATTGTCAAACATGCTCTTTCTGCTTACCAACACCTTAGCCTTATTATTGCTAAGTGGTCTCTCCTCTAGCCCTCTATTAAGACCATGTATAATCTCTTCAAGAGGTATTTAGGGGTAGGGTTGAAGGATCTTTTTCATGTGACTGAGTCATTTTGAAAGGAAGATGGAAAGGAAAACCGAGGGGAATATGGTTTTGTTTATTTAGTGAAACATGAGATCAACTTACATGCTAAGGACTATAAATATTACAGTCCTTAAGAGAAATAATGAATCCAAGGAAGAGCTTAAGAGAAGTTTCCTATATATGGCAATATTTTGATCAGACCTCGATCAAGATATTGGATGGGACTAGAATGGATTTTGACTTGTAAGACAAACAACCAACATTAAAGGGCCAAGCATTCCAGTGCTTAAGTTAGAAGTTGTGAAGATTGGAATCATTGAGAAAGAAGATTAAATCTTTTTCTAGATCTAGAGAGAGTTTTTAGTGATAGAAAAGAAAAGAGGAGTTGATAGGTGATAACTGCCATGGGGAGGCACCCCCTAGGCACTGCCATGGGCATATTTGATTTTGATATGTCTCGTCTTATGTATCGATAGGTGATAACTCTTATAGTAGTCAACTCAATGACTTTTAGACAAATCGAGTCAATAAGCTTAGATAAGAGGTAGAGTTTTACCTTGATATGATAGTAGATGAACTAGTTGGTGTTTAAACTTTCCTAGGATGAAGATCAGACAAATCTAAAACTCAAAAGAATCGATTCACTAATTGGATGCATATTTCAAACCCATAAATGAGTGGTTTCTTAGATGAACTTACTCTATCTTAAGCCAGATAAAATTAAACATTTTCATTCCTCATCAATACTCTTTGCAAGGGTACCTTTGATTTGATGGTCAGCTAGCCTTGTTGGTGTCTTTGTAAAGACGCAAAACCTGAAATTGAAGGAGTATGATCCAAGAAAAATCTCACATACACAATATTGTGTCACCATTACTGAATGGAGAAAAAGAAAAATGACGTTATAGAAACTCCCAAATTTCCCAGAGACTAAACAATTGTTGTATGACGTTCTACTCATGTCATATTGGCATTTTTTTAATACAAGAAGTCAAGAACTCAAAGACATCTGGAATTTATTCTACTTGTCTAATCAAAGTTTAATGCGCATATAAGCTTTTGAATACTATTTATCATCAAAACATGAACCATATACAAATAATTTTTTTTCGTCCCTTACGCTTGTATTTCATCATTCATTTTCTCCCAATTGGACAATTGAGATAATGGTACACTTAGACAAGCTTCCATTAAGACCATTATCACTCTGCTTAATTAATTGGGCCTATGTGCTTATATGAATCCATAAGCATTATAATCTTGTCTTAATCGGTAATTAATACATGATTTTAGTCTATGTTGACGTATAAGCATATCCATGAGAATTACTTCTTATCAAAGTTAATGCATGGGAAGGGGACTAAGAATTACTATTAATGTATTGCGCTAATTATTCATCATGTCCTTAATTAAAAGGATAAATTATTTGGTCATTAGGATAAATATTAAAATTGATTTTATTAACGCTTGATGCCTAGCTAAGTGGCAAGAGCATTTTGCTTTTAGGGGTAAGAGGTCTTGGATTTAAATCTTCTCATTTGCACTAAATGAGATTTCGCTTTTATGACGAATGTAAGAGGATGGTTATCTCTGTTGTGTAGCTCACAGCCCATTGGCCCTCCCATAGATGAAAAAAAAAATTGATTTTATTTGTTTAACATCAATATATGATGTTAAAATTAACAAATAACTGCCAAATTAAAAGAGATAGATTTAATACGGTGTAAAAAAATTAATTTGTGATATGAATATTACTTTACTGCTAAATAAAAAAAAAATTAATAACTACATAATTTATTATAGCAAATTAATAGTGTTAATGCTACTCCCTCCATCCAAAAAAACCAAAAAAAAAAAAAGTCTATTTTAATTTTCACACATATTAAGAAAAATATAATTAATATAGTTAAATCAATAAATTTTACTAGTATAATTAATATTTATGTTGATAGAAATTCTTTTTTTTTTTTTTGAAAAAAAAAACTCAACACTACCCGTTTAACTAACTTATTACGTGTATTTTATTATATTGGATAGGATTTGCATGGAAAAAAAATATAAATACAAATAGTAAATAAAACTTGATTTTAATTCCAAATTTAATTTGAAATTGATCTTTTTTTTTTAAAGTAATTCTAATTATAAAAAGAGATATTTAACCTGAATAACAGTACAAATAATAAGTGTTTATATAATAATTAACGAAGAAACAATTAAAGCTTAAATTAAAATATTGCTAGATGAATCTGAGACTCGAAAGAGTCGGTTTAACTTACTAGGTGCATATTCCAAGCCCATAAGCTAGTGGGCATACGCTATCTCGAGCCAAATAAGATTGGATATCTTTATCTCTCATTAGAAGTTCCCCTGTATCTTTGAGGCAAAGCAACATTTAGCCTTGGTTGAAACACTTTTTTTTAGCATTAATTTACTTTGAATTGACTAACTCGTCAGTTTTCTTCATTATTTTTTGGACTAATTTTGAGATACTAACCTTTATCCAAATAGCTTCAAGTCTTCGATTTTTAATAGCTTTAAATCTTTGATGTTACAATACATAGACTTATAGATTCTTAATAGCTTTAAGTCTTTGATGCCATAGTACATGGACTTTTAGATTCCTAATAGCTTCAAGATTGTGCTCCCTTAGTCTTCAAATAATAATATACCTCGCCGAGAGAGGTCATAAATAGTAATATGCCTCATAGAAGACTTTAAAAATTCACCTTAGCTAGAGGTCTTCATATAACATGCCTTGCCGAAGGAGCTCTTTAATGATAATGATGTGCCTTGCTGATAGAGGTCTCATATGATAATATAACTTTTTGATAGAGGACTTAAGAAAACTTGCCTCACATAGCTGACTTAGATAATAATAATATGCCTCGCTGAGAGAGGGCTTATATAATGATAATATGTCTAATTCATAAAGGAATTGAGAAAACCTACCTCACGTAGAGTACTTGGATGATAATAAAAATGTACCTCACTAAGAGAGGACTTATATAGTGATAATATACCTTGTTAATAGAGGACTTGAGAAAACTTACTTCATGTAAAAAGCTTAGATAATAGTACTACACCTAACTGAGAGAGGACTTAAATAATATGCCTTATTAATAAAAGACTTTAGAAATCCTATCTTCCATAGAGGACTTAAATGATAATAATGTGTGCCTCACTCATAAAGGACTTAGAAATCTACCTCCAATAGAGGTCTTTAGATAATATACCTTGTCAATAGAGGACTCTAGAAATATGCTTCACACAAAGATCTTTGGATAATATGCCTCATCAATAGAGGATTTCAAAAATCATCCTTACATAGAGGTTTTCAGATAATATGTATCACTGGTAGAGGACTTTAAATAATAATAGTATGCATCACAAACTTTTGCCTAAACATATTAAGTCTTTGGTGCCTCGCTAACTTTTACATAACTTTATTAGGTCTTTAGTATCTCATAGACTTTCTCCTAGTTGAATTAGGTTTTTGGTGCCTCACAGATTTTAGCTCAGCTGAACTAGGTCTTTGGTCTTCCCTGATTGAGTCTGCATCATGCAATTTTCACACTTCCTCTTTTGTGACAACTTGTCTCTCTAGCACAAAGCATCTCTTTTTATGTTTGACAAGTTTGAATAGAGGATTAAAGCTGATGTGGGTGATAACATTTGGATTCACCTCCTTCATATATGATAAGGCCTATGCAAAATTGAACAAGTTATCCTTCAAGAATTGTCAAGCATGCTCTTTCTGCTTACCAACACCTTAGCCTTATTATTGCTAAGTGGTCTCTCCTCTAGCCCTCTATTAAGACCATGTATAATCTCTTCAAGAGGTATCTGGTGTAGGGTTGAAGGATTTTTTTCATGAGATTGAGTTATTTTGCTAAGAAGATGGAAAGGAAAATCGAGTAGGACGTGGTTTTGTTTATTTAGTGAAACATGAGATCAACTTATAGGCTAATTGCAGTCCTTAAGAGAAATAATAAATCCAAGGAAGAGCTTAAGAGAAGTTTCCTATAGATGGCAGTGTGTTGATCATACCTCGATCAAGATATTGGATAGGACTGGAATGGATTTTGACTTGTAAGATAAACAACCAACATTAAAGGCCCAAGCTCTCCGATGCTTAGGTTAGAAGTTGTGAAGATTGGAATCATTGAGAAAGAAGATGGAATCTCTTTCTAGCTCTAGAGAGAGCTTTTAGTGATAGAAAAGATAAAAAGAGTTGTAGAGTTCAGCTTCTACCTTTGAATAGTAATCCATCTCTTCTTTTACATTGATTTGGTTCTATCGTTGGATTAAGATAGATGTTCATGTGGTAGTATTTTGAGATGAGAATCTAATAACCTGACTTAATGGGACAAACAACCTCTCCAATGCCAGCTTTTTTAGGGTCATGCATGTATTTAGCAACCGTTATGAGGAGGCACCCCCTAGGTACTGCCGTAGGCATATTTGATTTTGACATATCTCGTCTTATGTATTGATAGGTGATAGCTTTTATAATAGTTTACTCAATAACTTTTAGACAAATCGTGTCAATATATAAGCTTAGATGAAAGGTAGAGTTTTACCTTGATATAAGAGTAGACGAACTAGTTAGTGTTTAAACCTTCCTAGGACGAAGATGAGTCCCTAAGGTGAGCTAATGTCTTGTCAGAAAAATCAGAGACTCAAGAGAATTGATTTACTAATTGGATGCATATTTCAAGCCCATAAATAAGTGGCTTCTTTGATGGACTTACCCTATCTTGGGGCCGATAAAATTGAACATTTTCATCTCTCATCAATACTCTTTGCAAGGTTCCCATTGATTTGATGATCAACTAGCCTTGTTGGTGTCTTTGTAAAAACGTAAAACCTGAAATTGAAAGGGTATGATCAAAGAAAAATCTCACATACATAATATTGTGTCACCATTACTAAACAAAGAAAAGAAAATTGATGTTATAGAAACTCCCAAATTTCCCAAAGACTAAAGCATTATTGTATGACGTTCTACTCATTTCATATTGGCATTTTTTTAATACAAGAAGTCAAGAACTCAAAGACATCCCGAATTTATTCTATTTGTCTAATCAAAGTTTAATGCGCATAGAAGCTTTTGAATACTATTTATCATCAAAACATGAACCATATATAAATAATTTTTTTTTCATCCCTTATGTTGGCATTTGATCATTCATTTTCTCCCAATTGGACAATTGAGATAATGACATAATTAGACAAGCTTCCATTAAGACCATGATCACTCTGCTTACTAAATTGGGCCTATGTGCTTGTATGAATCCATAAGCATTATAATCTTGTCTTAATCGGTCATTAATGCATGATTTGAGTCTATGTTGACGTATAAGCATTTCTCATTACATCTTATCAAAGTTAATGCATGGGGGGACCAAGAATTACTATTAATATGTTACACTAATTATTCTTCATCTCCTTAATTAAAAGGATAAATTATTTGGTCATTAGGATAAATATTAAAATTGATTTTATTAATGCTTGATGCCTAGCTAAGTGGCATGAGTATTTTGCTCTTAGAAGTAAGAAGTCTTGAATTTAAGTCATCTCATCTGCATTAGGTGATATTTCACCTTTATAACGAATGTAAGAGAATGATTACCTGTATTGTATAGCTCACGGCCCATTAGGACTTTTTCATGGATTAAAAAAAATTAATTTTAATAATTTAACATCAATATATGATGTTAAAATTAACAAATAACTGTTAAATTAAAAGAGATAGATTTAGTATAGTGCAAAAAAATTAATTCGTGATATGAATATTACTTTACTGCTAAATAAAAAAAATTAATAACTACATAATTTATTATACCAAATTACTGGTGTTAATGCTACTCCTCAATCCATAAAAATAAAAAAAAAAGTATTTTAATTTTCACACATATTAAAAAAATATTATTAATATAGTTAAATCAATATATTTTACTAGTATAGTTAATATCTATGTTGATAGAAATTCTTTTATTTAAAAAAAAAAAAAAAAAAAAAAAAAAAAAAAAAAAAACCTCAACACTACCCGCTTAACTAACTTATTACGTGTACTTTGTTATATTGGGTAGGATTTGCATGGGAAAAAAAAATATAAATACAAATAGTCAAATAAAACTTGATTTCAATTCCAAATTTAATTTGAAATTGATCTTTTTTTTTTTTTTTTTAGTAATTCTGATTATAAAAAGAGATATTTAACCTGAATAACAATACAAATAATAAGTGTTTATATAATAATTAACGAAGAAACAATTAAAGCTTAAATTAAAATATTTTCTTGTCATATAGTCCTTATCTCTCTTGAAGAAAAGGGATGCATGAATATGTGGTTATGTTTACATAGAAGAAATGTTATTTTTTGAGAAGCAAATCTGTGTGCATACTAAGGAATAGATGAAAGCGTGAAGATAATGTAATAGTGTGGCATTACAGCAACATCCATTAAGGTCAATATCAACCTTTACAATTCTCCCCTTTAATAATATTATTGCTTTCTTGAATACTACAATTCATATTTACATATTTCTTATATCCTAAAAAACGATGAAATTACCACAAAATTTTCTAGAAAATTAAAGCATTTTGTGGCTCAGGAATGAGTCATAGACATAATTTGTTTAGTAGAGTAGAAAATGTTAGCTATTGGGAAATAATTAACTAATCCAAGCATTTTATTAACCACGTATATTTCTCACTATTAAATCATATAATACATACCTAATGAATTTGACGCAATTGACGTATTGCAAACTCTTACAAAAAAAATTAATTAAAAATTAATTTTTCTCCCTTGACTTTTTTTTTCCTGTTTACGATGATTTTCTTATTATTTAATTTTATATCTGTTGGTATAAGTCCTAATGAGTAGAAAAAAGATCAATTTATATCTTTTATATTTTAATTTAGTATATTTAATAAATAACTGAGTGAACGGTTAAGATTAATGAGCTATTCAATTATTATTATTATTGAACTTAAGGATTAATAGTTAGCCCAAAATTTGACTATAATCTAATAGAAAATTGTGTGGAAATAAAGAGAATATGAAGTATAGATAGGGATAAGTATAAGATTTAGAGATCTTAAATCAATTGAAAAACAAAAAAAGAATGAGCACGAAGATTTGGAGATCTCAAACCTATTGAAAAGTAGGAAAAGAAAAATACATAAGAATCAAAAAAATAAAAAAAAAAAAAAAAAAAAAGGTGTTGTAACATCTTAATTGAATTGGGACAGGACGGAGTAGAATTGGTATCAGTATCAAGCACTGAAAAAAATCATATTTATCCTGTGTTAATTCCGGATACCCGATGCTCGGACCGAAGCGGAAATTTATATAAATAATGTATAACATAAGATATTTTCTATAATTAGTTTGTTTAAAAATAAAGTAGTTTATTTTGTTTGTAAAAAAATAATTTTTTTATGAAAAATTATAATTTTATTTATATTTTTTTGTTAATTAAACTATTATTTCATAATTTTTTTTAGTCGCAAAAAAAATTTTAATTTTATGAAAATATTGACTTATTTTTTATAAAATAATAACTTTATAAAAAGAAAAATAATTTTATAATTATGAAAAAATAGTTCTCTTATGAAAAATCATAATTTTTTTTATATTTTTTCGTAAATTAAACTTTTTTATAAAATTTATAAGTATATAAATTTAAAATACTAGCTCAATAATTCTAATATTTTTTATTTTTAATTAGTGAAATATAATAGCAGGTTAATTTAATTGCAATACTTTAAGCATTTTAATTATATTTATAATTTGTTACTATTGCGTTGGTTATAAAAAAATAAAATAAAATTTTGTGCTTTATTTTAAAATAAAGTAATCTATATATTTGCTTATACGATACCATTTATAAGAAAATTGTGATTTTTTTTTAAAAAAGACTACATTTTTTTCATAATTACAAAATTATTTTTCTCTTAAAATTATTAATTTGTATAAAATAAATTATATTTTTGTAAAATTAAAATTTTTTTCTCAATAAAGTAGAATTACGAAAAAATAATTTACTTTACGAAAAAATATAAATAAAATTATAAATTTTGGTAAAAAATCTATTTTTCATAAAGAGAATAGGTTATTTTGTTTTAAAATAAAATAACCATAAAAAATACCATAACATAATATATATACTAATACAAATACATGTATTTGCATTTATATAATTATAAATTTATAATATATTTTATATCTATTATAAATTTATACATGAATCCATGAATTTTTTTAATCTTTCTGGACTAAATTATCGGAAAAATTGAATACAAATATTTTTTCTAAATGTGCTGGGACTAATTTTTCAACTTTCAAATCCTTAAAATTTTGGTTTTGTTTCAAGATTTTTAAATCTCTAACCTTATTCAAATGGTTCACACTCTCAAATATTCTCTCTATTCTAAAAAGTTATTTATTTTTTTCTCATATAATTTAAGAAAATATTATTAATTAATTACTAACTCATAAATTTTATTATATTTTTTCACTTATATTCTTACATATACTCATTTATTAATGCTTTTATTAATAATTTTAAGAATACACATATTTTAATTGATAATAATAAAATAAATAAATACTTATAACTATTTTTAAAAACAACATATATTTTGAAATATTTAAAAAATAAATAATGGATAATTTTTTTTAAAAAATACGAGATATAAAAGTAATGCCAATAATGTAATATAAAAGTAATACCAATAATTGATTATTGCTTGACTTGTCAAGTCAAAACATTCCAATTTCCAACAATGAATGGAAAATTACAATTCATTGCCTCAATTTTCTGGCCATAATTTTATTGCCTATGTCTTATTTATTTGGTCAGCTTCTTTGAGGAATATTAATGGTTCAAAATCCTTTAAATGAATCTTATAGAATATATATGGATTTTGAATTAGTTCACATATATAGTACTATCCATTATTTACATGTATCATTAATGATTTATTTTTACACTGTACTCTCTCTATTATAAAAAAAAATGGATAATAAAAAGATTTTTATTAATTGGAGCATAAATTTGAAAAATATTTCTCATATTTAAAAAATAAAATGTTAAATTAGTCATTTTACTATTTTTTTATTGAGTTGTTAAATGGTCATTTATTTATAAATAAAATTTATTTTTTTAATGATTACTTCTTTCATAATAGAGAGAGTACTTAAATTTTAGCTTTTTATTTTTGAAGTTTAATGGAAAATAATAAGACAATTTGGTGCTTCTTTTGTTGATGCTGAATTTCGGTTACACGTTAAACTCAAGAGTTAATCTAGTTGCAAGTGAATTCATCTTTATTTTATTAATTATTAAAATATTTTTTAATAAATTTGATTTTGCTGAAATTAAAATTTCTCAACTCTATTAACAACTCTAATGTTATTAGATGAAATTATTGGAAATGAATATCGTGTTGAATAAATATAAAATAAATAATGAATTTATAAATAAGTGAGATTAAACTTAATTTAAATTAATTAGTTTTATACAAGTAAATTTAAATATTTATTTTATTTATAAGATGATGTATGTACAGAATATAAATCGATTATATATATTATATATTTATTTATTATATATCTTAAGATCCTTGTAGTTTTGATGTAAAATTTTTATATTTTTCTAAATTGCATAAATGAAATTCATATAAGTTGAAAAGATTAGCACTCCTGTTGACATTTAGTAAACTGAAAAATATATGAATAGTGTGAGAACACTTAAATATTTCTAGCAAATAATTTGATTAAAAAATATTATTATTTTTTAACATTAATTTTATTGATGAGATTTGAATAATCTCACTAAAAATTTTTATTATCTTTACTCAAATTAAAAATATAAATTTCATGAAATTTAAGAAAATTATCTCATTTATTGAAAAAAGAAAAGAAACTGCATTTTATGTATTTTAGGAAAATCCGATCATTTACTTAGATTTTTTTTTTTTTTTTTGAGAATAAGAATAAAAAAACAAAGGAAAGAAGGATAGGACAAGGTAAGAACCTATTGTTTGGTAAGGACTATCAACAAAAATTTACTTTACTTTCTCTTCAAAATTGGAAAAATAAGAAATATTATTATTAATAATTTAAATAAAATTATTTTAATCTTAACAATTTATGGCATTCCTTTACGTATTTTAAACATCTAAGGTATCATTTAGTATATTTTATGAAAAGTATATTTCTTGGGAAGTAAATTTTTTTGAAAGTAATTATATGTTTGGTTTGCATATAGCTTCTTGCAAAATGGATTTTTTTATTTGACTTAATAATAAAAAAAATAATAATATCTTTTCTCATTTATTTAATTCTATTTAATGAAAAGTAAATAAGTCAATTTATATCTATATTAATTAATGAAGTCTAACTTCCTTAACTCTATTTAAAGAAATATATTTTCTTCAAAATCAGGAAGTAGACATCATATTTCTCAAATTTTTTTTAAAATAATGACTACCAAATAAGTCATAATTTTCTATTTCTGAAAAGTTTTATCTCCTTAGTTTACTTATCTCGTACTAAACAATACTTAAATAAGAAATATTTATCAATTTGTTTTCTTTTCTTGATTTTGGATTTTATAATTAAGAGCTGACTTTTGATCTAAAGTTGTAATTTATAATAACTGGATATAAATCTAATTTTGTAAAAATACACCTTTAAAATTAAAATAATTATAAAAAATACCAACTAATAATTAATTTATATATATGGCAATTAAAAAAAAAATTGAAAGAGAGAAAGAGAGGCTATCTCGATTTGTGTTTTTGTTGCTGTGTGATCAAAATAATATTATAACACATTTTGTTCACTTTAGAAATCCACTAGAAATAAAATAGACGTATGAATCTAAACAATCTTATTTTAAGTTTAAGTTTATTTTTAAATAATTAAATAAAATGAACAAATTATACTCAAAAATAGGTATATTTTCAACATAAATTACCTTATTTAAATATAAAAATATTTTAAAAATTTGAATTCTTTATAAATGAATAAAAATAATTTAAAAAATTAATAATCTTCTCTCAATTTTTGTTTTCGTTTAAAAGATGATGAAATTATACAATATTAAAAAGATGATGAAAATGGAGTCCATGATTCATAAATGGAAGAGTACAATGATGATGAAATTGAAATCCCATGTTTTGATAAGCTACTTGCCTTTGACTAAACTAGAAAGCCAAAGACATTTGATAGCTACCCCTTAATAATATTTAACCACAAATTAATTGTTATTATTATTATTATTAAAGGTAGCTCAAAAAATAAAAACGACTATGCATTGGACCGAAATTTGAGGAAAAAATTAAAATGATTAAATTAATAATAAAGATTGAAGAAGTTTTTTGAAAATTCGAATTTGTAAATTTAAATTTTTTTTTCCTAATCAATATTTTAGTGTACCAGCAATTAATCATTTTAAGGAGAAAAAACAAGAATGAAAAAAGAAAGCATTGTCAGGTTGCCAAGGCTCAAGCCCAGAGATGAGAAATGGTTGGGCTGGCGGTCCAGCCCATGTACAGCCCAAGAGGCTTAATGAGAAGCAAAAGAGCCTCTAACATTCGTAATTAAGATATTAAATAACAGTTTTACGTATCGTATCAGTATTAGAATCGATGTAACGGAATCGACCTGAATAGAATTGAATCAGCCTAAATCGGTTACTGCTACCATAAATTTTCAAAAATGATTAGTAAATTAATATAATTCAATAAGAAATATAATATAACGTCCAAAATGTAATACATTAAATTAATTAATACTTAAATAAACATAATTATGTCTAGAAAAAATTAATTTATATAAATAATAACAATAAATTAAATTTAAATTACATAACTAATAATAATAAATCAATCTTATTTTATTAAGTCATAAGAGAAAAAATATCTTATTTAAAATGAATAAGGTGATAAAAAAAAACATTCCCTATTCCAAGTAAATAACATAAAATTAACAAAAAAATATACCATAATATTAATTAATCACAATAAAAAGAATATCGGGGAGAATCTAAATTGTCTTGTCTGCTATTAAACTCATTTAAAATTTATACAAAACTATTATTTAAATTTTTGAAAATAATATATAAAAATAAAATATAGTCAAATTGTAAAATTCAATCAATAATTTATAGCCACAAATAAAAAATTTTTACAAGAAAATGAATTTTGTAAAAAATTATCAATAATATTCTAAATATATTGAAATATAAATAATGTAAAAAACAATATCCCAATAATTTATATTAATAAAATAGAACCAATATAAAATAATTTCTTTTAAACAATATATTTATAATTTACATTAATAAAATAAAAAATAAAAAATATAATAATAATATTTTTTTATTGATACGTTACGCCTACATCGCTAAATAACGGTTGTATTAGTATATATCGGGTGATTCAGTACTAACTCAGTGCTAATTCCTATTAGTAATATCATAACAGATAAATAACATATCAGACCCTTTAAAAACCTTCTATCAGCCGTTATTTAATATATTGTTCGCAATGCACTTTTTATATATATTAAACTCTTTATTATAAAGTTATCTCAAAAAATAAAATTCTAAAAGTATTTCTAATGCACTCTTTATATATATCAAACTATTTATTATAAAAAGTTGTCTTAAAAAATAAAGCTCCAATTGACTCTTTATTTTTAAAAAATAAAGAAAAGAGTTTATTTGATTCTCCATATCTAGAAAGCCAAATATTACTCTCTATTTATAACTTTAATTAATGCAATACAAATTTTTATATATTTTAATTAAGATAATTTTAGTCTTATTTTTTTTATTGAACAAATTTAAAAAATAAAAAATGAAAATAATTAATGCTTATGGGATAAAGTAAAATAAAGAGCAAAATATAAAATTTATTGGATTTAAATAAAATTTTCTACTTTTTATTAATTAGATATTTTCTATTAAATAAAATATGCTCTTTAAAATAAATAATATCATTGAAGATGCTTTAATAACTTATTTATCTTTAAAATATAAAGAAAAGAGTTAATTTAACTCTCTATATCTATAGAGGCAAATGTCACTATTTATTTTAATTTTAATTAATGCAATATAAATTTCTATATACTTTATTTAAGATAATTTTAGTACTATTTTTTTATTGATCAAATTTAAAAAATGAAAAATTAAAATAATTAATATTTATAGGATAAAGTAAAATAAAGAGTAAAATATGGAAAGTCATAATTATAACTTTTTTTATTTTAACTATTTTGATGTTTTTATGATTATAAATGTCAAATTCACTTTTAATATAAATTTTAATTATCTCTAATATTCAATATTTTCAATATAATATTTTTCTTAATAGCAACTCAAATTATAATATCAAACATATTCTAAATCCAAATGAAAGAGAATAGTAAACTTTATAAACAAATATGATATGTTGAATAATCTCTTATTAGTCAATGAAAATGACATGGGCATATATAAGATATTCATGTAAGTACAAACACACCTCAAACTAAAACAGAAACATGCAATTGATTAGTGTATGTTGTATTCTGAAAATTTTTAGTAGTTTCTTAAATTTATGTTATGTACAAAAGGGTGAAATCACTTGAATGTCAATATTCATTTTGGCTTCAACTAGAGAGTATCTTCGTCTTAAATATTTGGAGAAGGTGACCTAACGTTAATGATTTATGATGTTCGATGTCTTTGTCAATTAATCTTAAGTGTTAATTTTACTTGATGAATGAGAAGATTTATAGGGAAAAAAAAATAAAGAA
The DNA here is from genome assembly GCA_947687605.1 of Reutealis trisperma. NCBI lineage: Eukaryota > Viridiplantae > Streptophyta > Magnoliopsida > Malpighiales > Euphorbiaceae > Reutealis > Reutealis trisperma. The sequence goes on from CANTUT010000886.1 coordinate 20,057, forward strand.
AGAAGATTTGTGTTTTGTATGGTGTTTAATTTTGGTGAAATTAATTAAGCATATATGAACACAAATATACACATAAAAATATGGGAAAAATTAATATTATTTAGTCCTGAGATTTGTCCTTAAACTAATGACTTTATCCATATTGTTTGAAAAATGAGTTATTCAGGATGCGTTTAGTTACAGAAAATTATTTTCTGTTTTCACAGAAAATGAAAAGTTAAAACTTGTTCATTTGGCATAATGTAAAAACTGTTTTTAATTTTTTGAAAATATAAAATTTGTTTATTTGTTGTTTTATAAAATTTGTTTTCATTTTTTGAAAACAGAAAACATGTTTATTTACAACTACAGAAAAATATTTTTTTACTTCTAAACTCATAAAATATATTAAAATTAAAAATTAATTTTCTTGTAAAATTTAAACACATGTTTTTAAATGTTACTTCATCAATCATTGTCAATAAATCAAAATTACTTACTCATTAAAATATCAATAATACTCCTAGAGATATAAAAAAAAAGAAAAGAAAAAGACGTCGTAAGTGAAAACAATGTGTTTTTAACAAAGAAAATTTTGTTAAACTTGTTTTCCAATTTTTTTTTTAAAATAGTGAAAAGTGTGTATAATTTTTAAATGAAAATTTTGTGAAAAAGTCCAAAGTAAACAAAAATTTGTATTTTCTATTTTTATATGAAAACTTTTCTAGAAAATTGGGATAGTTTTCTCCAACTAAACAGGTTTTTAATTTCTGAGATTTCATTTAATTAGTCATATTAATTCTTTTGTTAAAAAATCTTTAAAAACATATAAAAATACTGAAATAATTATCTTTTTAATGTAAATTTTCTACATACACCGTACAAGAAAGCAAATAAAAAATTAAAAAAATTGAAACACCAAAAACACGAACCTAGAATTCAAGAACACAAAATTCAGAAATTCAATTTCATTTTCTTAGCAATCAAATAGAAATAAAACATCAAAAATTCATACAATAATTTGGTTCAATTAATGTCTTTTGTCTCAATTAATAGTGATGCTCCATTAATGGGTTTTTCTAATAGAACTGATTCTTTCTTGGCTTCAATTCTCTTGTCTCTAATGAAAAACCCCAAAATTCAATAAATAAGAAAAAAAAATTCTCAATTTGGTTTATGATATAACCCAAGTTGTGAAAAATCCAACTTCAATTCATATATTTTTCTCCATCTTTTTAACCTTCAAATTCAATCACTTAGATTCCTTTGATTCTTGAGCTAATGGAGCTGGGTCCCATTGCATTCTTGCGTTGATGAAAATTTTTCCCAGATCTGTGAAAATTAGCTGAAAAAAATTCTTGCCAAATCGTGAAGAAAAGCTTGATGAAAAAAAGAATGGGGATAGGAAGGAGAAAAGAATTGATGATGAAGAAAAAAAAAGGAATATGGAAAAAGATCAACACCTCAATCGATTGCTGATATTTCATGCGATGATTTCACATGCTATATATGTGACTTTTCATGGCCTTTAAATTATGATTCATGGCCTGTTTTGAATCAAATTAATTTGTCATTTACTATGGTGAAAATTGTATATATTAATGGTAGATTATTCCCTTTTATTTTGACAAAAGTTGTGTGTAATTGATCAATTTTATTAAAGTTTTATATTTAAAGAAGCTAAATTAATGGTACATAAAATATTGGCTTGGATTTACCCTAAAAATATAACTAATAATACTAAACTTTAATATAGTATTTGGACTATTAAAATTTATGGATCCATTCATATATGGACTTATATGTAAATAAATATTGAAATTTATTTATACAAAATTAATTGATTTGTACTATGTTAATATTCATTCTTTAATTATTTCTATTTATTCAATTTGAGAGTCATTTCTCAAAGCACTCTCCAAATGCAATTGGGCTGACTTGTGGTCAACATGAATAGGTCAATTAGCATTTGCTCATAAATGAATTGGTTGACATTTATTATTCAACTTCGATTTGGATTAACATGATCATCAGCGTTATGAAAAATACCTCATACAAAAAATAATACAATGGATGAGAACTCAAAATTTAACATGGTTTGGCTTAAGTCTCCTCCACAAAATAATCCACTAATAACTATGATGATATATTGAAGTATTTTAGATTTAACAATTATCTTGGATGAGAAATTAACTTTTATTGAGATTGTGTTTTTGTTGAGTTTTGCATTAAGTTGATTGCTCTCATGGTTATAAGCAATTAGCATAAATCTATTAAATTTTATGAAAATCATTTTAGTAATTACAAATGAGTTTTCTTATTTTTAAGTAATACATACCTTAAGTCTAATGCCTCAATGAATTAGTGTTATATTTTCACTCTCACTACTTCACACAACACCTTAAACATGCAAATAGTCATCAGTTATTCATAAGAATTTAGCCCTAAGACAATAGATTAACTCTTACAAAGCAATTTCTAATTAATTATAGGTAATTTTAAGCAAATCAAGAGACTACCCCTAAAACCCTATATAAAAATTTAGTTACTCATAATTAGAAAAGAAGACAAGATATTTATTAAATAGAAAGTAAACATTCCAAAGACAATAATTGAAATAGAGAATAAATTTTAGAGAAATTCTAGCAAAAAGAAGAAAAGAAAGAAAGCACAAATCTTGAATATTAAATCTTCATTGCAAAGCCTTCTCATAATCTAAATCTAATCTAAAAGAAATCTAAAACTATTGAATAATAGGAGATTGGAGAGCAATCTCCCTTTCTCTCCCTCTTTCAAACTTAAAAAAAAACTAATCTATATATAGACACTCAAAACTTATTTCAGAAAGGTTTGCAAGTCCTTGAAAACATAGGAATTCGAAATACAGAAATAACCTTCAATTTTGGCTCAAACAGGACATAATTTTGCGGAAGAAATAATTCTCGCTCAACCCATCAAATGTACATGGCTGTGTACATCCTCTCTTGGTATGAAATAATTTTTGAGGAAACTTGATTTCGGACAAAATTGATTTTTCTTGCATAGTCCTGCAACTCGTGGCTTGTACTACCATGCAAGTATGAAAGAGTTAATTTTGCACTTTTCGATCCGGTTTTGCTTCCGACTTCATCTGGAAGATTTTTAAAACTTCTGAATTACTTGAAATTGCATAAAAACCATTTAAATAACCTAAAAAAACTTGAAACAAACTATAAAAGTAAAAGTTTACAAAAACAAAGAAAGTCATAATATAAATAAAATTATAGATAGAATAATCTTAACAACTGCTCTTAATATTGATAATATAATTCAAGCTTATCAATTACAATCACTAATTAATTAAACACTCACAAAAATAAACTTCTTACAATTTTATACAAGACACTTTATCCATGTACTTTGTATTACACCACACTATTTTGGCTTAACATTGAGCCTATAGTACAAAATCTACTATTAATCAACCTCACAACTATTATATGACCAACTCCTCACATATATATAAACTTCTAATCTAAATCTAAATTCAACTTGGATACTACTTTACTCATCTTAATCCAAATTCAATTTGGATACTAATTTAAATACAAAACTTCCTTATTAAGCAAATCCTTTTCCAACTAGGATTTAGAGACAAAATCCTAACAATCTCCACCTCGATTCAAATTCCATCATATCTTCAATTCTTTAACTCAATCTTTGAATTGCATCCTTTTAGTAGATGCCACCATAAATGCACTTTTTTAGATGCCACCATAATGCACTTTTCTTTTTCAATTCATTACAAGCTCCTCCATGTGCTCCATCGTGAACAATTGTGTTACCAACCAACATGTAAAGATTTCTTCTTTCAAACTTTCACCCTTCATGAGCACGAGAGCACCTCGGCTAACTCTCATGATTCCACTTTGCATAGAACATCCATATCCCAAAGAATCCAACTTATAAGGAAATTAAATTCCTCTTAAATTTAAGAATATACCTCACATTTCTACGTGTTTTGATAGTTTCATCACACATCTCAATTTTCACTCTAACAATATCTTTAATCTCCACCTTCTCATCATTGGCTAGTTTCACATATTTATATTTGTAATCCTCAAATTTGTCAAACCATTCATTCTTCGAGAAAATATGGAAAAAATAAGCAGAATCCATCACCCACTTATCATATAATGGATCCTTTGCCTTTTTCTTTTCATCACCCACATTAACATTAAGCACATCAGTCTCAAAAATACCGTCACCTTTAATTGCAAGATTTGCATAACCATCCTTTTTAATTATAGCACTTACAGACTTGCCACAACTCCATTTGAATTAATTAAATTTAGCAAGATCTTTTTTCATCTTTCTATAATTGTATTGGATGTGCTCCTTCTGATGACAGTAATAACATTCTTTATTAGCATAGTCTACTCATAGTCTCTGAATTGAGTTTGATCTATTATTTCCTCCATATCTTCCTCTTGAGTTATTTCTATTACAACTATAACTTATTGCAAAAACTTCACCACCATTGCTACTTTTTGGGCTCTTTTAATTTTTCGTGTTCCAAACTAGTGGTAGTAACTTCCTCCACTGTCACTGACTTCCTTTCAACTGTCAATACTATCACTAAGTTTTCATAAGATAATGGGAGATAGGCCAAAAGAATTATTAGCTTATTTTCAATCTTTACATCCAAACTAGTCAACTGAGTGATTAACCTTTTAAAGGTATTAAAGTGGTCTAGAATACTGATACTTTTATCCATCTTTAATCAATACAATTTTTTCTTCAAATATAATTGGTTGGTGAGTGATTTTAACATATACAAATATTCTCTCATTCTTCATCTTTAACTATTGATGACTACTCCTTTAAAGCTTTAATTAATTATTATTATACAAGAATATAAGAATATCTTTCACAGTACTCAGCTATAAACTAAAATCATTCTTCCCATCAAATAGCTCCACACCTCGAACTTTGATATTGTCATTTCCATAATTTTTGATGTTTAGAAACAATGGCTCTAATATCACTTGTTATGAAAAATATATCACACAATAAATAATATGATGGATAGAAACTCAAAGTTTAACGTAGTTCAGCATAAGCCTATTCCATAAAATAAATCCACTAATAAATTGACAATAACCACAAATTAATTAAACACTTACAAAGAAAAAAATTTCTCATTATTTTATACAAACGCACTTTACTTATGCATTTTATATTACCATACTATCTTGACTTAATATTAAGCATTCACTACAGTCTCTACTATTAATTAACCTTACTTACTATATGACCAACTCCTCACATATATAGACTTCTCATCTAAATCCAACTTTAACTTGGATATTATGTTATTTATCTTAATCCAAATTCAACTTGGATGCTAATTTAAATATAAAAATTCATTATTAAGCAAATTATTTTCCAACAACAGGGGCTTAAAATTGGTTTGAGGATCTAGCCTGTTTGGACATGAGACTCTAATATCATATTAAAGTTTATGGTCGCATATATATATAGGCTTATAAGTAGGCAAGTATTAGAACTCACTTGTATAAAATCAATTAGCTTATGTTTGATCCAATACTCATTCACTTCTAAATTCTTTAATTAGTTTCTATTTATTCAACATGAGATTTATTTCTCAACATACCACCCATAAGTTTAGACTTTTGGATAGAATTTGAGATTTCTTATATAGTATCAGAGCTGACTTTGTACTCCGATCTTCTTATGCTTTTTTGTGTTCCTTTACACTTGTAATCGTGTGTTAGTAGGGCCTAACATTGTGTAGATATGAATTTTATTCGTAGCTTAATCTGCTTGTATCACATGTTAGTTATTAAAAACTTAGCATGTGTCAACATGAGTGTTAAAAGTTAAAAATTCTCATATAGAAATATAACTAATAGTATCAAATCTTAATATCATATCTAGTTCTTATCACCATAAATCTATCATAAGTATGTTTGTAATACAAACGCTTTAAAGAGCCACAGTGTATTTACATACTTGTGCACGGAAAATGTGAAAACATCTGGTTATTAACCCTAAAGATTGAATTCTAATGAAAAACATGAGAAATAAATTCATTTTGCTAATTGAGCTAATCTTATGTCATAATGAAAGGGAAGGAAAAGAGAGAGAGAGGACTATCTCAATACAATATTGAAAAAATATATAACGACACTCCTTAATCTTTTCGTGTTTTATCTATTAAGCATTTAAAATTTTAATTTTTTTACATCGAGCCCTAAACTTTTTTTTTTTCACCGTTGATTACTTTTTTATTAATAAAAGTAAAGTTAATGATACATTTTGTAATGCTAACATAAAAATATTAAAAAATTAATATTAATTTTTTCTTATGGAAATTATTGAAATTATAAGAAAAGAAAGACTCATTTTTGAATCCTTGAACTTTTCAAGTTTTATGTATTAAGCAATACAACTCTATAGAAGTAATGTAACATTTTAGTATTTTATATATTTTTGTTATATAATTTCTCACCAATTTTAATTTTATTATGCAAAAAAGTCCTCAATATGAAAAAAAAAAAAAAAAAAGTTCTAAGGTTCAATTTAACAAAATAAAATATTAAGGGATGTAATAAACAAATGGGCTCTAAAATATGTTTTTCCTACAATATTTAGTTAAAATTTCTCAAAAAAATTTAATAATAAGTTTATTAAAATAAAATCAAAATGATGTATTTTGTCTATACAAATTGACGTCTAATAACTATAAGTAATGAAATTAAAAGATAAGTTTTGAGAGAATGAATAAAAATAAACTTATGATAGTCTTAATATGATCTTATTAATTTATTATTAATTGTCAATAACACAATTTCGTTGTCCAAATGGAGTTATATGTTTGTAGTAATTTCAACTCTCAATATTAAAAATCCTAACTAGCATCAGCCGATTGATAATATGTGGTTTTGACCAACAAAGTGTGGCCAATTGGCAAGACAATGTGAGTTGAAGACCATTAAACTCATTAAAAAAGTTTAATTTCAATAAACATATAAATTAATTTAAAATAACAACTAATCAATATTTATATAAGAAAAAAAATGCACACAATTAAATATTTTTTATAGTCAATAGCAAAATAAATAAATAACATATTAAATGAATATAAAATATAGTTAATAATGGAATAGAAAATTAATGAACTTATTTGGATGCCAATCAAGTATGATCTAATTGTTCTTTTTATTCTCTTTAAGATAGTGAGAAATGAGAGATTTCATATTGAAGTCTCCCAAATTATATTTCGACTATTAGAGTATTCCCAATACACTTTTATATATGTCAAATTTTTTATTATAAAAAGTTGTCTTAAAAAATAAAGTTCCAATGGAGTACTCTTTATCTTTAAAAAATAAAGAAAAGAGTTAGTTTGATTCTCCACATCTAGATAGCCAATATCACTCTTTATTTTTAATTTTAATTATTGCAATATAAATTTCTATATACTTTGTTTAAGATAATTTTAGTCATATTTTTTCTATTGGATAAATTTAAAGAATAAAAAATTAAAATAATTAATATTTATTGGATAAAGTAAAATAAAGAGCAAATTATAGGGTCCATTGAATTTAGATAAAATTTTTTTATTATTTATCAACTAAATACTCTCTATTAAACAAAATATATTTTTTAAAATAAAAAATACCGTTAGAGATGCTCTTAGCATCCAATAAATTAAAAAAAAAAATGAACATACTTGGATTTAAAAATACAGTAATTAAATAATGTTAGAAAATCAATTTTCTGCCAAACACATTTTTATTTTCTTAGTAGCTCAATTTTGTTTCTCTTTTTTGTATTTTTAGGCCCATTTTATTTGCTCCATGAGTATCATAGGGATCTTGGCTTGTGGAAAGTGATGTCTTTTAAGTTTCATTAATTAATTTACATGTCATATGAATGTGATTGGAAAATATTAAAATAAACCATTTTATTACTTTGGTACTTTGGTACATTTTGATATATATATATATATATATATAATTTGGCTTTGATTGAAACTGAAATTCGAAATTTTTCAATCTAAAATATGACTTCCGTATTATTAAAACAAAAACTCGTTAATGAAAATGTACTTTTTTTATATATAAATAGATATTCATAATATTCCTTAAAAAATTAACTTAATCATTAATAATGATGTAACAAATATGATTCCCTCCCATAGCTCGCTTTCATTGAGACCTTCACCACATTATATTTATCATTATAAATTAATTAATAAATTATAATCACCATTGCAATTATCATTATCACTGCATGTAAACTTATTTAATCTAAAAAAAAAAAATTATACTATAAATCTAAAATTTGATTCATTTTGAAATTGAATTTCAATAGAATTAAATTAATTTGAACCAGATAGATTAGTTGAATTGATATATCAAAGCCTATCCAGGTCTGGTGCACAACACCTGTCACTGTGACAATCATTTACTAATTACTAGTATTGCCACCACCATTTCCAATCTCATTACATTTCAATTATAGTTACTATTGGCTACTATCACCCTTCTTGAGTAGTGGGATTTAATGATAATTTAATTACTAATTTTCTATGGAACACAAAATTTCTATTTAATTATTTTTATATTCATTAACTTCCACTGATTACTTAGTTATATCCGTTCAAATTGCTACTTAATAAGCATAATTAAGCCGGCCAAGGTCGGCTAATTAACATTGCCTTTGAAAAATACTAGATTCCAATTTGTCCAAGGGGAATTTATAGCTCCTTAACTCAAAGTCTCTGAAACTCAATCCCAGTAGTTTGTAAACTATGGGATCATTCTGGAGTAGTTGTTGTGGCAAAAAGCAAATTGATGATGGGTGAGTTAATTTTACACTAATTTTATTAATTAAATTTAATTAGCTAAAGAAAATAATTAATTGCATGCATTGCCAATTAATTATGGTTTTATTATACATGAGTTGTGATGAGTAGGGCTATTGTAATTCCTGGAGGTAATACTTCATGGAGGATATTCACTTACAAAGAGTTGCATGTAGCAACTAATGGTTTTAGTGAAGATAACAAGCTTGGAGAAGGAGGATTTGGAAGTGTATATTGGGGTAAAACTACTGATGGTCTTCAGGTAACTTTTCTTGATTTAATTATATAAACTCTTTAAAATGTAATTATATAATATCTATGACTAGATACATATACATAAAAATGAGTTATCTTCATATTATGTATCTTAAAAACTACGTCCAAACATGATTTTTATACAGTGTATTGTGTGACTGCACTGTTACTACTGTTGCCTCCTCGTCGCACTACCTAGTTTCTTCGATTTGGATCTATGTTGAAGAGAAAGTCTAAAGATTATAATGGTTTAATTACTAATATGTAGATTGCAGTAAAAAAGTTGAAAGCAATGAATTCAAAAGCAGAAATGGAATTTGCAGTGGAAGTAGAAGTGCTTGGAAGGGTTAGGCACAAGAATTTGCTGGGACTTAGAGGATATTGTGTTGGGACTGACCAAAGGCTTATAGTGTATGATTATATGCCAAATCTAAGTTTGCTGTCTCATCTACATGGCCAATATGCTGGGGAAGTTCAATTAGATTGGAGGAGGAGAATGAAGATTGCTATTGGTTCAGCAGAAGGCCTCTTGTAAGCTCTATCAACCAAATCAATCTTTTCTTTTTTAATTTCATATATTTCTATTTGCTATATATCAATTTTTATTGGTCGTAAAGGGTATGAAATTTTCCTTATTGTAATTCCATTACATCCAGGTCAATTCCTCACCTTTTAACAAAATGTGATATCTTGAAAATTGATCTGATATTGCATCACTCAATTCAAAGCCAATTTCTGTTCAAAGAAAAGATTAGTAGGTTTCTTCAATTTAGTCTTGGAAGGATTTTCACTTGTTTAATATTATTATTAAAAATATAAACTAGTTTTAGGTTTTCACATATAAAATTTTAAATTTTTAATCAATTACTTCTTTTTTTAGTATTAATTTTATTAGTAAGATTCGGATTCTAACTTTCACTCTAATGTAATCTCACCTTATTATTATATTGAAATACTAATTGGTTACTGTTATTGTTAATCTTTTACAAATTAAATTTTCAAATATTTATTTTATGAAATATTATTACAAATAATTTTTTCTAACATGTAAATTATATTGTTAAAAGTACAAAATTTGATAATAATAATAATAAGAAAGCAATACTATCATCCAATGTATAAAATTGGCATAGCAAAATTTTTTTTGCAACACTATTATATTTCTAATAATTGATAGAACCGATAATATATATTAATATTTAGTAATACTATCAATTTATTATTATAAGTAAATATTTACTGTTAATTATATCAAATTACAAGTAAATATGTATCAAATTATATTAAACTAATGCTATTAATTTCAATAGTTGTTGTAGTGAAATGTAAATTATGTTTTTAGATTGCATAATTTCTTGACAATTATAATACGATTGATTTGTACATTTCATCAACTTCTTATTGAGTTTCTTACAATAATCAAACGAGATTAGCTTAATTATAATAAACATCTGATTATAGCTTCATTGTTATTAATTAATAGGTACTTGCACCATGAGGTGACACCCCACATAATTCACAGGGACGTAAAGGCAAGCAATGTCCTCCTAGATTCAGATTTTGAGCCATTAGTTGCAGATTTTGGGTTTGCAAAGCTAATCCCAGAAGGTGTAAGTCACATGACCACTAGAGTTAAGGGCACATTAGGGTACTTAGCCCCAGAATACGCAATGTGGGGTAAAGTATCAGAAAGTTGTGATGTATATAGCTTTGGTATTCTCTTACTTGAAATCTTGACAGGAAGAAAACCAATAGAAAAGCTTCCCAGTGGAGTTAAAAGGACAATAACTGAATGGGCTGAGCCATTAATAATGCAATCCAAATTCAAAGACCTTGTTGATCCAAAACTTAGAGGTAAGTTTGATGAAAATCAACTTAAACAAGCAATAAATGTTGCAGCTCTATGTGTTCAGAATGAGCCGGACCACCGGCCCAACATGAAACAAGTTGTTAGCTTGCTTAAATGTTATGATCCAAGAGCCAATAAATTGGCCTACCCAAGGATTCAAAGTGTTAAGTATGAAGAAGAATTGCTTAAATTAGACCAAACTAGTGAGGATGATGATGAAGGTAGCCCCAGTGACCGTGACGATAGAAGTCGCGGTGCCGGCGAGGAAAGTGGGTATGGTGTTTTTGGTGCTATGGAGATGCAGAAAGTGCAAGACCCTTATAGGAGATTTAGTGAGAATAGGAGAATGGCTAAATATGCGTAAGAGGGGAAATATATGTACATCTCTCTTTCTCTCTCTATATATATACATGTTTGTTATTTTTGTTAATATGCTATCAATTGGTACATTTTTTTTTCCTACTGTGGAAGGTGGAAAATGCTGTTGGTTAATTAAAAATTGTTTGTGAACATATGTATTTATAATTTTTTTTATTATGATTGTTTGAGAATATATAATTATGTTTGTGATTTATTATTAGTTTTTACAGGGCAAATTATTGTTTCATCTATGAAGTCTTATTTAATTAACTAATTCGTTTTTATTTTTTGAGATACTATTTAAAAAGTCTCTCAATTTTAATTTTGTTTAATATTTTTAACCCTTTTGTACTTTTTTTCTTTTAACAAATTCTATAAAAATTAAAACAAAAGAAGAATAGCATACCAAAATAAAGCTTAAATATGAATAATAGACTCAAATTCGTTTTTATTTTTTGAGATACTATTTAAAAAGTCTCTCAATTTTAATTTTGTTTAATATTTTTAACCCTTTTGTACTTTTTTTCTTTTAACAAATTCTATAAAAATTAAAACAAAAGAAGAATAGCATACCAAAATAAAGCTTAAATATGAATAATAGACTCAAATTCAATTTCTCTTTCACCCGCTAAAAAAAACAAAAGCAGAATAACTTTTAATACCTAAAATACAATAACCTATTTTATTTTTCTTTCCTTCCTATTTCTTTCCCACCAGTCACCACTGCCATTCTTTTCTCTCAATCGTCACCACCATGGAGAAGAAACAATAAACGGCAAAGCAACCATTAACAAATGACACAACCATTAACAAGCATAAATCAAATCATCACCTGCAAAATCCAGTCAAGCATTAACAAACAATAGAGCTTTGGGTGCTTCCATATCATCAACTGAACCCATTCAACGAACCTTGCAACGGTCACCTTTAGTAGCCGGTTCACGACACAGACAACAAGCACAGGTGCAGCTTGGGTGGCTTACGATGATGCAGCAGCGTGGATCAGAGACTTGATGAGCCTCGATTTGGCTGTGACCAAGGCTTGCTTTGCTCAAGCCTTGGCGAGTAGCAACGAGTGCTAGTGATGAGCTCCTTCTCCGACGCCGTCGACTCCTGATCGATGGCTACAGAAGCTTTGCCATTGATATGATTTTGGCCAAGATCGAAGACGTTTCACTCTATCTTCTCCCCCTCTGTCTCTTAATCCACTTTTTTTCCTGTTTGGCTACCTGGAAAATATAGACTGAAAATCTTTGGCTCTTTACCAGATAATATTTTGAGGTTTGTTGCTGTTTGGTTGAGGATAAAAGAAGAGAAGAAGATTCTTGCTCTTTTAAATTTGTTCGTCTTTTTTTTAATTAATTAATAAATGAATAGGATTAAGCTGATTATTCAAATTTTTGTTTGATGTTTGGTTGGTAAGAAAATAAAATGACATCAAACTTGATGCTTGAAGTTGCAATGTAAGTACTTTTCCATAAACTTGACTTGGTTTGCTCTTCTTGTCTTATAAATTTTGCTTTTCAGATTGGGGTTTTTAAATTTTGAATTTAAAACGCTTCTTCATGTTTGTTTAGATCTTTGTTTTCTGATGGGATTTTGATCATTGAAGTGAAATTATGATGCCCGATGATGAATTTTATGCTTTCTTTGGAAGAAAAATGGGGCGAGGAATGAAAATGAGAGGAATGGATTGAAAAAATAGATTCAAAATTTTCCCCCTTCTTGTTTGGATAATGATGAAAATGGAAGAAAAGATAATGAAAAAATCTTATTATTTTAATTGAGATAAGTTAAAAATAACAGATTATTTTTTTTTTTAAATTCTGTTTTCACCCCTTATATGTTGTACCTAGATTACTTTTTGTTAAACTAGGGGTATAATTGTCATTTAAGTTAATAATTTTTATTCTCTTCATGGCATTGAAGTTTGAAATTTATACTCTCCGCTTTCATCCAAATTTGGAAAGAAAATTTGTGAATGGATCCCACAATTACATTTTCCTCTCCTTTCCAAACAAGTTAAATTTGAAATCTCCACTCATATTCTTTCTCTCTCCTTTTTTTTTTTTTTTTTTTTTTTTTTTTTTTCCCCTGGCTTTTCAACCATTTCCAAGCAATGGGTTAGATTTTCATGGGTTTTCATTTATATGGTGGTGAGGGGAAAATTTACAGAAAAACAAGGAGTATTTTAATTTTTTGTACTCCATTCATTTTGTAAAAAATGACCATTAAGAAAAAATCACCATTTTAAAATAGTAATAATTTTATTATAAATTGTCAAAAAGACTATTATTAATTGTAGTATAAATTAATATCTCTCATGCTTAGAAAATGAAAAGGTAAATTAGTCATTTTATTATTTTTTTATTAGATTGTTAAATAGCTACTTATTTATAAATAAAATTATCTTTTTAATGATTTTTTTTTTCAGAATAAAGAGAGTAAGTTTTAAACAATTAATGAATGGAAAGATTAATTAATTGACAAAATCAAAATTGAAAAATTAATTAATTAAGTTTTAAAAAGGTCGAAACTAGTTAATTAAGTTAAATTCCATAGACGAAATAATAATTGGTCTTTTTCTATATCTTTACTTAATTTCCATCATGGAGAAGAAATTTCAGAGTTTTGAAATAAAAAATTTTTCCTCAAAATTTTCAAAAATAAATTGAAAAAACATAGGGGCGAAAATGATTCAATTCACATTCAGAAATATATCAATTGAATGGATGTATTTTTGTATTTTCAATTTATTATTATTTTTTATATATTTTTTGTTTGATTCGGATACTGATCTTTGAAAATTTAAATCCTAAATTCTTAAGACTGTTTTTGTCAGAATTGTTGTTGGGAAGTGAAGTGAGAGTAATATTGCAGCCCAAACTTTCAAACAGGGTAGCATTTGTTACGGTGAGAACCAAAATTTGCATGCGTTAGGCCAATTTGTCGTTGGTAGAGAAAAGAAGACAAAGCCTCTTTATTCTGTGTGGGGACTGCTGATCAACTTTCACCCCTCAGTTTCGTTGTCCCAAACACAATCACGCAAGACTTTTTGTTTTGCATTGAATTAAGCTCATCAATCAAACATAGCCTTAAAAAAAAAAAAAAAAAAAAAGCAAGCGTAGCCTTCTCTCTCTTTTTTTGTAAAATAATTATTTCACTCAAAATGTGATTTTTCAATTTCAAAAGAATAATTTTATCATGCCAAGATTCACTCAAAAAACATTTATATAACGTTGATTTAAGAAAGATAAAACCGAATTGAGGAAATTGACACTGTCTACGAGAAAAAATTATAGATGAAGAAAATTGCTCAAGGTTAGGTAAATGTTCTAATGAGAAATACTGTCATCATTCATCAATGAAGCTTCTAACTAAAGTTGCAGCTGAAGTAGTAGGAAGAAGGCAAAACTTTTTAGTGCATCAGTGTATCAATTGTGCCAGAAAGCAACACTTCTACGCTCCGTATATATTTTTCTTTTATAAATTTGACTCTAATTAAAATTAAAATTCAAGATTTTTATGCTCTAAAAAAGATTTCAATACCACTAAATCAAAAGTTTATTAGTTCTACGCTTTATATTTTAGACAGCTTTATATTGTCAAATAGAAGAATCCAAACAAGAGAAATTAATATACAAATATTTTTAGTCAATTATATATGACATGGTTGGCCCTCTTATCCTTTTAAGGATGTGAGAAATAGGTTCAAACCTCTCAAAACATAAAGAATTGTCACTAGTTTAGTGAGAGGTATTAAAGAGATGGCTAATCCTTTTTATATAGTCTATTTTAGTCCATTAGACTTTCTACTGTACCAAAAAAAAAGTCAATAATCTGATTAAGGTTGGATTGAATTATTAACTATAATTTAGGTAGGGACATGCTTTTCCAATTTAAAACTAGACTATTTCAATCCAATTCCTACACCAAAGGTAGGTTTCTTTTTGATGATGCACATTTTGATTGTGTATCCTTAATTCTCGAAAATAAGGATATAAGAGATTCATCCTATTAAGATATGAGCATAAAAGAAACTTCTCAATTAATGAATATAATTAAAGCATTAATAGAGCTAGCTCATCAAGAGGTACTCACACAACCATTATATAAACTAAACTCATCATTGCCTAAGACAAGGTGATATTTTTTCTTTTCTTCTCATTCAATTATATTATTTTGCTCTCATTGGCTGACTTGGACATCAGAGATTTTGTTGGATGTCAAGTCCAACATGCCCATGGTGTGTTTTTTCCTCTTGTAGGAGGATTCATCCCACTCAAAGATTCTTCCGTTCAACCTAATTTTTTTGGGAATCATCACTTTGATGGGGAATTGAGACGCCATAGTAGTTTCTTTCCAATTTCGAGTGTGTTCTAATGAGGATATTAGTCTGGTTTGTAGTCACATTCTCTTGGAAATGCGAAACATCCACTACCTGTAGTGCTCATAAGCAAGACAAAACTATATTCCCATATGCTTGGACTGTATAGCTCAAACTGCAATAGTGTGAACCATTCATCATAGCTAAAATGAATTGCGGGTGTTCTAACTCTAATGCTTATGAGTAGGACAAAACTATATATGGCCACATGCTTGGAGTGTACAACCCTAGACAAACTATACGATTGTCCCATTCTCTTAAATGAAAAAAGAATCTCTCTCTCTCTCTTTCTCTCTCTTTTCTTATCTTCCATGTGGAAAGCGAAAGCGTTAGATTTTTCTCAACGTTTCATTGATTCCTTCACGATAATTGATATAAAATGCAAGGCCTCTTTCATTTGAGTGGGAAATAGCCCATCCAACCAAATCCAACAAAGCAATATCCTTGTATTTTACCCTCAATTTGAAAGTTTTTGGATTCCGGTAGTTAGGCGGATTGATAAATCAATTTGCTAAATAATCAAGATTCAATTTTTGATGTCAGCACTCGAAAAGTAGTTTTTAAATCGATAAAATAAATATGGGTGTGCCCTTGGATTCATCAGTTGATGTGTATGCTAACCTGAGGACATTAGTGCAGGAGAACTCAAAGTTTTGAGAGCTTTAGATAAAGTCATAAAATGAAACTTTCAAATTGAAAAAATATAATATAAATAAATAAATTTTTATTTATATTAAACCGTTTTCTTTATAAGCAATTTTTAATTTTATTAATATTAAAGGGAAAATTAGGTTATGGACGAAGATTTCGTGCTTCTATTCATAAAAAAAAGTAAAAATAAAAAAAATAGCAGAAGAGCATAGTATAAATTGAGAAACAATTTTGAAAAAATTATGAAATTATGCTATCATTTAAAAAAAACAATTTCAAAAAAAATATGAAATTATGAAAATATAGTTATTGTTAGTGCTCATTTCTAGGTTATATTTTTTTTTTTAAATTTCAATTTCCTAAATTAATTTTCTGGATGTTCCTATTTTATAGTCATTTCATTAAGCTATATTTTCAAAATTTTAGACTTTTGTTTTGTTATATATATATATATATATATATATATATATATATATATATATAATTAGGACTTGTATAATTGGAGCATTTAAAGAGATTGCCTTAATTGCCTACCTCATTGAGCCGCCCTGCACTGGTGACTAATTGAAACAAAAAAAAAACAAATGAAAGTTTTTGGCTTAAATAGGAAGACAATATCAAATACATACCTATCACCTTTGCTTATACCGCAAAGCACCCAACCATAAAACACTTAATTCTATTCTCATATTCTTTTAAAAAGACTCTCTAGTTAATTAATTATTAACTCCTCTTGCCTTGCCATTGTAAAAAGGCCCTTTTATTTTATGCTTCCTAAACAAGACTAATAGAACAAACTTATATCATTTGTGGCCTTACTCTCTACTGACCTTAATCATTTGGTTGCTCTCTCTTCTCTACTTATTATTAAGCTTATGAGTTTCTTTCCCTTCCATGATCACACAAACTCATCAAAACCGAATATAACAAAATGATCTCTTCTTCTTCAGCTCCTGCTAAAATCCTCGTAGCCGTTCCTTTAGACCCAGATGATAGTCAAGATCTTCTCTCTTGGGCAATCAATGTTCTAGCTCGTCCCAATGACAACATTATTGCCAGGCACATTCTTGGTAATTAATTTTTAGTTACGTATTATCTTTATAAACAATTCATACAATTCATATACTCTTCATTATGGTCACACACAGTTGGCGAGGAGACAAAGAAGAAGCGAAAATTGATGAAGAGAAAACAATTACAATTTCGGCAAGCAAAAGCCCATGTTATTTCTGTACTTGGAGGATTTGCCAGGACTTGCGAATCTAAACAGGTACATTTTTTTTTTCTGAATTTCTTCAGCAATGCCATGGAAATTAAACTAAGATTCTGACTGTAAAAATTTATTTCCAGATAAATTTGGAGGCTAGAGTAAGCTTTAGCTCTAGTGTTGCCAAAGGTCTAATTGAAGAAGCAAAATCAATTTCTGCTGATTATCTTCTTCTCCGCGGAAGCAGGTCAAATAGGTGAGAAACTGTCAAACCAAGCTTTCTCTATAAAATTTCATTATCGAGTAAATTGCACCGACAATCACTAGACTAAACTATATATTATATTTATTGTAATAAAAAAAAATTGATTTGTCATAATAAAGTTGCTTAAGTTTAATTTTTATTAAAATTTTGTAATTAGGTGACCAATTTTCCAAACTTTATTCAAATTTATAGTTCATTATCACCTAATTGCCCCGTGTTAGTCTGAAAATTATTTAATTTAAACTAATATATATACATATATAGTTTGATGCATATATCAGCAATTTAGTTGCTTATAGTAAGAATTAGCTCGATTAAACTTAATTATAATAAAAAATAAATTTTAGTGACTTAATTTATAATAAAATGAATTTTTTATGATCACAATAGAATCTAATGCATAGTTTACTAGAATTGTGACTCGAAATCTTAACCGGATTTGAAAGAAAATATTTTTCTATTTTATTTTTGAGAAATATTCTTTAATTGAGTTGAGAATTATTTCCTATATAAAGTAAAATTCTTATTTAATGTTATTTCTGATTGAGTGAGAATCTTTATTATTAAGTTTAGATTGATATTATAGAACATGTTGTTTGGCCTTTTGACCAATAAATGAGTTGGGATTTTTTTGTCCATTGATTGAGTGTGATATAAAATGTATGGTAGAGTACTTTTGTCATGAGCGGTGATATTGTACGATGGTTTGTAATTTTGTCTGTTCAAAAATTATAATATGATGATTTAATAAATTATATTTTTGAGAAATCGTGGATGTAGATCTATTGAAATGCTGAATTACATTAGATTTGTTTGTGTTGTTTTTTTTTTCTTTGATTCCCTAACATACTTCTCTAACATGCAATTTCCCTTTTGACTGCTTCTTTGATAAAATTATTTATAAATGAAAAAAAATATTAACCTTTTTCTCATTTTGGCTTGGATTAGAAGTTGGCATGAAGTTTTAAGGTATTGTTTTAAGCATGCACCACAAGGCTGTACAGTGGTTTCAATTGGGAAATCTGAAAAGCCTCGAGAAAATTTATTAGATTCAGCAAGTTCAAAAGAAATCGAATCGAAAATAAAAATTCAAGACACTTCACCAAGAACTGTACTAGATGAACTAGATGGAGAATCTCACAGCACAGAAGATGATACTATAATTAGCTTTGAAGGCTCAATCACTACTACAGAGTCATCTCCTTCTCTGCCTCCCAAGTTCAAAACCGAATCGAGAATAAGAAAGCAAATATCTGGATGTAAACTTCTCTCTTCATTCTTCACTTCACCTTTACGAAAAAGAAATGGAAGTTTTTTCAATAAAGAAAAGCAACAGCCTTTACTCAAGTGCTTCAGCTATGAGGAGATTGCCACTGCCACTAATAACTTCCATACAGGTAATAATTCCTAATAAAAAAATTTTGAGTAATTTACATTACTCAATTCATCATTAATTCCTGAAAAATTTTTAATTAGACTAAGTCTATTATATTATTGATAAACTAACCCAATAAAAATATGATACGTTAATTAGTAATGTCAGATCACTCGTAAATTATAATATCATTAATTGATGTGATTTATTTATATTGGATTAATTTATAGGTGATTTGAATTATTAATTAACATATCATGTTTCTATTTATTTAGTCTATAAGTGACGTGTTAGACTCAATTTATTTAATTGCTGTTATAGTCATTAAAGATTGATTTATTATTCATCCCATTTTAAAATATTTGTTATTTTAGAGGTTTTTTTTTTTTTTTAAATATGTGTTGTTTTAGGATTTCATATGGACATTTATTATTATTTTCAACTTTTTTCTCTTATTATTTTCTAGTAAATATTAGTATTAATTACTTTTATTGCTCCAAACTATAATAAAAAAAGGATATTTTAGTTTTTTATCTTTGAATTACAATAATATAATAGTTTTCTTAATTTGTATGTTAAAATTTTGAACGACATATGTTGAAATGGAAATGGTATAATTTGATCATTTAAGTCTAATTATACTAAATTTAGCCATTAGACATGGAAGTAGCAGTCTAAATTTATGTTTTTTTAAAACTACTGGTGAATGTTAGCCAAAATTATTAAAGTTAATCATTGAATTGAATTGGTAATTGTTTGATCTAATGGCTGCTTGGTTTATTTGAGTATGATCAGATAATATAGTAGGCCGAGGAGGGTATTCAGAAGTGTATAGAGGAGATCTTTGTGATGGGAAAAGAATTGCAGTGAAGAGATTAGCTAAGGACAACAAAGATGCTACTAAGGAGAAAGAGTTTCTCACAGAATTGGGAGTTATTGGACATGTCTGCCATCCCAATACTGCAGATTTAGTTGGCTGCTGCATTGAAAATGGACTTTATCTTATTTTCAGTTTCTCTCAGAATGGAAATTTGGCATCTGCTTTGCATGGTAAGAAAATTTATTATTTCAAACTAACTCAGTAATCTTTAATCCTATCCTTTAATTTAAAAAAAATAAAAAATCTTTTTTTTATTTTTATAAATTTGGCTCAACTTGAACTCGAACTCGAGAATTTTCAGTTCTGGAAATGACTCAGATATTACTGAATCAAAAGCGGTCTCCGCCCTGAAAACAACTTCTGTGGCACTGAACCAAAAGCTGCCGTTTTAGTCCAATCAGCAAAAAACTACCCCTTCTTGATAAATGTTTTGAAGTCACCTCTTTTTAGTAAATATAGTATCTAATTACACATCAGAGGTAAAGCACTTCAAGCTATTAAGATTTAATTTTCAATTAAAATTTAATACTCTTCAAATTAATCATACCTTGTTATTAGGAATTAAAAAAACAAATTAAAAGTATTTGGATGATGATCAGGTAGAAGAAGCAAGTCCTTAGACTGGGAAGTAAGATACAAGATTGTCCTTGGAGTGGCTAGAGGTCTCCACTATCTTCATAAATGCTGCAAGCACAGAATAATACACCGTGACATCAAAGCCTCTAATGTTCTTCTTGGACCTGATTATGAACCACAGGTTAATTAATTAAACTTAATTAATATATTGACAGTAAATTAAGCAGATTCTTTTGCTCTTAATTATTTTTTAAATTATTATAACACCCCTAAAATTTAAATTTTTATTTATATATAAGTTAATAATTTATTGATAGAATTGGTGTGTGTATAGATCACAGATTTTGGGCTTGCAAAATGGCTTCCAAACAAATGGACTCACCATGCTGTGGTTCCAATAGAGGGAACATTTGGGTACTTAGCTCCAGAGTACTTCATGCATGGAATAGTTGATGAGAAAACTGATGTTTTTGCATTTGGAGTATTGCTATTGGAGATTATATCTGGTAGAAGGCCTGTTGATTCATCCAAGCAAAACCTTCTCTTATGGGTATGCTTCATTCTTATGGCTCTTTATTTTATTTGTATTTTTTTTTTTGAAGTATAAGAGAAAGATTGCTTGAATTTAAATAAATTTTCAAATTATTAGTTGTCAAAAGATTTAATTTTTTGTCAACACTAATGACCAAAAAAAAAATAATAATTCATATTGTGAATTTTATTAATTTTACTCAAATTTGTAATTATATTAATTTTCCTTTAATTTAAAATTTTAATTTCAGTTGCACTCATTTACACAAATTAAACTGAAAAAAAATAAATTCATTATTAAACTAAATGAAAAATGATTTCTCATTTCTTTCTATATCTAATGTTTTGTTTTTAATCATAATTCTTTACAACAGAACTCAATCTTAAAAATTAATGAAATAATTATTTAATAATTTGAATAATCTCATAAAGGAGACCTAGGAGAAAGGAATTAAATTACTCATCCGTTCCAAATTGGTAATCTACTATTTTTTTTTATCTGTCTTAAAATTTAATCCACTTTCTATTTTTAAATGTTAGTTTTATAAGGAAATTCTTACTTTACCATTTGTTTGTTGTGTGTGTATATATATTGAATAAAGTAATTAATGTATTATTATTAAGGAATAAGGGTGTTTTAGAAAATTTATATGACATTAACTAATTTTTTTAATCACGTATAAAAATAAAGTGGACTATAATCAGTGTATAAAAACAAAGTGGACTATCATTTTAAGATAGAGGAAGTAATAATTACTTTTTTTAATAATATGAATAAAAACATATCAATCTTTCAACAAATTATTAACTAACAAAACCAATATCCAAATTAACTTTCTTGTACAAAATAGTTTAATTTATAATTCAATATAGATTATTGATTTATAATCGAATAATGCATTCTCCTAGCTAGTTATTACAAAAATTAGAGGATTCAATTAAAATGGCTTGTTAATTAGTTTATTTAATTTAATTACGTATAGGCAAAACCTCTAATGGAATCTGGGAAGATCACAGAATTAGCTGATCCAAAACTAGAAGGCAAATTTGATGAAGATGAAATGTACAAAGTAGTGCTAACAGCTTCATATTGTGTGAGACAATCCTCAATTTGGCGGCCATCAATGAGTGAAGTGTTAGAGCTTCTGACCAATGGCAATGACTCTGAAGTTGCAAGAAGTTGGAGAATGCCAAAGTTTACTTCTGATGAATTGGATGATTACTCCATGGTTTTTGGATATGATGTTCCTGTTGATTTTTCGTTGGAGGATACTTTGTAGTTGGCAATAGTAATAATTTTCTCTCTTATATATATATATATATATGCTTAGATCCTTTTCCATGGAACCATAATTGAGTGATGGGGTTGGTTTCTATGTGACAAGAAAGAAATGTAGGAGACTTAATATATATGCGTCTTATACTAATTCCATAAACTGTTTTTTCTTAATATATACAAGTTTAGATTTCACTTATGTTCATTGACTGCGGACAAATTTTGTTTTAGTGATATAAAGTGGTTCAATGAGATTACTGCGACATATTTATTCATGGTGGAGTAAGCTCTTCAATTTTGTTTTATGCTTTCTTTTGACTATATGATTCATCCAAGAAGAGACCCAAGGAGAGATTGAGTTTCAAGAAATATATAGTGAATGATGGCCTTATCAATATATAAGCGTACAACTCTTCAGTAGGAATTTCAATTGGGTTTATATTTATCACGATAGAAATATTAGGTTCAAATATTTCCCATTCCTTCTCATCAATAGATCTTGACACATGTGAAGGAGTGCAACCTTTTGAAATCTCAAATTGGAATTGGAGCCAAATCTATATAAATACATTAAAAGCGACTAAAATTTCACTTGTAAATCATTACTGCATCACTTTTAAAATTAATTCTAAACTTACAAGAATTTATCAAAATATTTTTAACACAATTTGACACATTTCTGATTTTGATTGAAATTTTTATTTTAAATAATATTTTTTTAAAATTAATTAAATTTTTTTTCAAACTGACTATTATTATGTTTTAAAATTAATTATGAGTCTTTCAATACTAACTAATTATTTTTTTAAATCCAAAAAACTCTAAAAAATTGACTTAAAAATTTCGAAAACTAACAAAAACATCTCAACAATCGAAAAGTGACCTGCCAAGCTGACGCACCTCGGGAGCCACACATGGATCTGCACCTCCACTGCACTGAGCTACATGTGGCCTGCGCGGTAGTCGCATCAAACAGGAGCAGATTTCCACCTCTTCTGCACAGTTGTTGCGCTTGCGAGTCCCTTTCCTGCATCTAAATGCTCTTCTTTATCTAATTTTCAGTTTCTTTTGAACTTACCCTCTTGTGATCTTTTCATTTTTTTAATTTCTAAATTATTTTTATCTACTTTTTTTTATAAAAATCTCTCTTTATTTTTTTATTTTTATCGTCTATTGAATTAAAATTGGTAGTTATTTTCTAATTTTTTTTTTCCCTCTAATCACTCTCTAATTAATTTATTAATTATTTTACTCTAATAAAGTTAATTAATCTTTTTAATTTACTAAATTTTTTTTATTAAAAATAATCACTCAATTAATTAATATTTTTAATTAACTAATTAATCACTTTTTTTCAAAATCAAATTAATCTTTTTTTTTAAATCCACCCTTCATCCAAATTAATTAATCCATCCATCTATTTCATCACATTAATTAGTTAATTAATCATTTTAATTAATTAATTAATTTTTCACTCAATCCAATCACCCGGTAATGATAAAACGGAATTTTGGTCTAGTAAAATTCTCCAAAAGCAAATGTATCAGCCTTTTCCTCTCACCTGCAATCCCAATTCAAATCAATCAATCCAATCAACTCTTAAACTCCTTCACTTAATTTTGAAACAAACTACGTGAGTTTTGATCTTTATTCAATGGGATATGTAAACACGTTTAGAATTTAAGTCCAAACCGCAAATCCAAATCCAATCAATCCCTATTCCTCCTTTTAATTAATTTATGTAATTAGTTTAATTTGAAATTAAGGAGCAACTATGTAGTTCCCCTAGAATTTACAAGGACTAGAGGGAATACTCTTCTTAATTTTTATATGTTTTATTTTACTTTTGTTTATGTACTCATGCCATGCTCATGCATTAATCATGATATTATAATTTTCATTTAATATTTATTATTCATGAAATTAATTTTCAAAGTCAAAATTAAATTTAAGAGTCAAATTTAGATTATTTAACCAAAAATCTAATCTCCGAGCTCAACCTGGTTTGAGACTAGTGATTTTATCTTTAGGTAAAATAATTAACTAAAATTAATGAATTGAAGTTACGAATGAGTTTTTTCTTAATTTTTTCATTTTAGAAAATAAATTAAAGTGGCGAATCCTGAAATCATTTTTCAAAACCACGGGTCAATTTTCTTAGAGATAGCCACTCCAATCTTGAGCGTCAAAGTTCGTTCTACAACCTATTTAAAAATCGCTCGCCTTTTCTTAAGACACAATTTTCCCTAAGTGAGAGAGGGGTGTTCAAGCGAGGTCTCACATCACTGTAGAGCCTTATGAATCTTTACTCCAACTCTGATTTGGTTTTGAAAGATGCTTTTATTGCAAGCAGCTTTCCTCCTTTTGACATTTTGAGTAAGGAACAATTGCATGCTTCTTGTAATATAGATGAGGTGAAATCTACAGTTTTTACCATGTCTCTTTGGAAAGCTCCTACTCTATATGGCTATCAAGTAAGATTTTACTAAAAGATATGGGACTATGAGGGTGGTCAATCTATAAATTAGTGTTGGATTTTATAGAGTATGGGAAAATTCCTAATTCTTTAAATGAAACATCGATTATGTTAATTCCTAAATTCCAAAAACCTAAATATCTGAGGCAGCTTCGCCCCATTAGTTTGTGTAATGTCTTATATAAGTCTATTACTAAAACAATGGTGAACTATAGTAAGCCTATTCTTCCTAATTTCATCTCGTCAACTTAGTGCAATTTTGTTCGTCATAGGCAAATTACTAACAACACTATTATTTACCAAGAAGTCATTCATATGATACATACCCAGCAGTCTGATAAGGGTTGGATGGCAATTAAAATTAATCTTGAAAAAGCTTATGATAGGCTGTCTTGGGATTTCATCTGGGATACCTTAGAGGTTATAAGCTTTAGCAATATTTGGGTTCAAAATATTATAAAGTGTATCACTTTGGTTTCGATGTCTGTGCTTTAGGATGGGTCTCCTCTCCAATAATTCTAGCTTTTTCGAGGTGTTTGACAAAGAGACCTAATATTTTCATATTTGTTTATCCTCTGCTTTGAAAGATTGTCTCATCTTATCATGGATCAAGTAAAGAAGAAATCTTGGAATCCAGTTAAGGTCTTGAATAATTGTCTAGAAATTTCTCATCTTTTTGTTTTTGTTTTTGTTTTTGTTTTTGTTTTTGTTTTTGTTTTTGGCATATGACATGATCTTTTTTTGTTGAAGCATTCACTACTCATATAAATACAAAATTAGAATGTCTAAATAATTTTTGCTTGATTTTTTGCCAATGAATTAATTTTTCAAACTCTAACCTATTTGTTTCCAACAGTGTTGATGTCTCAAGTTGGAGGTCCAAAAACCTGTCCTTTGCTAGTCGCGTGATTGTAGCTCAATTAAAACTATCCACCATTCCTTATTTCACTATGCAAATATTTTCTCTTCCTACTACTGTTTATAATGAGATTGAGAAATTTATGAGACAATTTGTGGAGGAACTAAAGAAGATAGGTCTTGGCAAACTAGCCTGATTCATTGGGATATTATGACTTCTCCAAAAGAGTATGGTGGATTGGGTCTTAGAAATATGAGATAAGCGAATTTCGCTTGTTTAGCAAAGCTTGGCTTAAGAATTATAACTAAATCTGATAATTTATAGTTCCAAGTTTTTAGTAAAAAATATCTTAAAGGTGATTTCTCTATTATAGATTTTCAGCAAAAGCATAATTCATCAATTATTTAGCAGGGCATTATTAAATTTGCTGGTGTTCTTGCTAATGGCTTTTGTTTGAAGGTTGATAATTGTAAAAGAATTCTTTTTTGGCAAGATAGTTGGCTATTGCATGCTCCTCTTATTTCATTTGCTACTACTCCAATTAGCCTAGCAGATCAATTTCGAGTTTATATAGATTATTATAGTCACACGGAGGGTTAAAATTAGGAAGAGCTTTATGCTTTGCTTCCTAATGATATTTTCTCTCTATTAGCTGTTGTTTATCTTAAAAAAGGTAATGAACATGTAGATACTATATGTTGGGCTTTAAGGGATACGATTCAATTAAACAGCTTATGAAATGCAAGTCCAGTCCATTGATTATTCTCATTCTTGAATGTAGAAGAAGATCTGGGGCTTAAAGGCCGCTCAGCAGTGCGATCTTTCTTAGGGTTGGTCTGCCATGGTCATGAATAATCTTGAGAGGAAGACTGGAGGCTTTGTGTCATATGCTACTTGCGGCATTTGCAACAATGAGGATGAGTCTTTAATTCATTTATTCAGAGACTGTGATAGTGCTAAGCAAGTTTGGAGTGGCTCTTTAGGTCCTTGTAAGGTCAGCTCATACCTATCTTTGGATTTTTTGGGTTTGATTGCACACAATCTGTTTGATTATAAGCCTAGCTAGTGCATCAAGGGGTGGGATGTGTTTTATGAAAATTCTTTATGGTTGATTTGGAGATGGACATGTGATGTCGTTTTTAATTTGCAAATGGTGAGTATTGGTTATAAGCTTAATTAGCTTCATATTTCCTTTAAAGAGATTCTTTGTGCCATGAAATCACAGATAATTTCTATGGCCACGACCGATGTTCCTCGTGAGGTTAGGTGGATTAGGTGGAAGGTTTCTAAGGAAGGGTGGTGCACCTTTAACACTGAGGGGTGCAACGAGGGTCCCAGTAGGCAGGGGGGTGATTCAAGATAATAATAGAAATTGGGTTGCTAGGTATGTTGTCAATATAGGAAACTGCAATGCTATGAGTGTTAAGCTTTGGGTAGATTTTTAAGGTTTTATCCGCACTTGAAGGAAAGGTATTCACCAACTAATTATAGAAGTTGACTCTATCTTGGTGCTATTGATTGAATGGGATGAGTAAATGCAATGATTTGCATGTGACTTTAGCAGAAGCCTTCTTGGATTTCCTTAAGAGAAATTGGAGGGCATTGATTCACTATGTTTTTCAAGAAGCTAACCAAATAGTAGACCATTTGGCTAATGAAGCTCTCCTTTACTCTAGAGGGTTTCATGAAGTCCTTTCTCCTTCTGCAGACTTGAGACGGCTCTTGAATAATGATTTCATAAGGATCATTTGGTCTAGGCTCTGACTTGCTCTAATTTTTTTTTCTTAGCTATTTTTATGGCTCTTTGCCTCCTTTGTATAAAAAAAAAAAATTAAAATCAAAAGTAAAAAAAAAATTAAGCAACAAATTGATCCCTTTTTTTTTTTTTTTTTTTTTTTTTTTTTTTTTTTTGTAAAAGCCTCATATTGAAGGTTCACTTAAAATTCTGTCCTAAAGATTTAGTATTATGTTTTTAAAAGATCACATATATACATGTATGTGTATGTGTATGTGAGAGAGAGAAATTTATGGTCTCATATTGACTTTCTACTTAAAAAGAAAAAAAAACCATTGTTATTATTATGATAATTAATTAACATGTATCTTCTAGCTAGATATGGGCTGAATTTAATCATTGATTGGGCCTAATGTCAAAATTTGAGCTTTAAACAACCCAAGTCATAACCCATTAGTTTTATAAAGGCCTACATTGAAATCCTTCCAACTTTTTGAATTTTTATAATTTTATCATGTCTTTTAAAAATAAATTATTGTACTCTAAATTTCTAAAGTTATTCATAATTATACCCTTTCGACAAATTACTTTTTTAAACTTTTTCTCTTTCTAATAGTATCTAACATGGATTAAAATATAAATTAAAATAGTACTCACTCCTAATATTTAATTGGAGTTGTTAACCCAAGTAACAACTCTAGTTAAGTATTGGGATAGATCCTATTTTAATTATATTTGGATAAATTATTTTTTAATTTATGAGATTTAACTTAATTATCAAGTTCATCCCTCCTTTTTGGAGAAATAAATTAAATGGTATATCACATTCGTTTTTGTTAATAAAATAGTCTTCTTTTATCTAAAATAACTAAAATTTTTGTCAAGTGAATGAAAAAGAAATCAAAATATCCTTATACGTATTATATGGTTATAAAACCTTATATAATATAGTCTCTTCTTTTTTAATAAAAATTCAAATTAAATATTAATTTTTTGACATGTCACTAGTGATTATAATTTTAGTTGAACTAGTAATTATAATTAAATAAAAAGATTCATATTCACTAATTAAAATCATTTATTTTTTAAGTTGGCTGAAAACCTATTTATATGTGTACTAAAAGTTGAACACAAGAGCTATTTAAAAAAAATTTCACCATGTGTTGAGTGATTCTCTAAACAACTAAACAAATATGAAGTCACCTCATTATTATTTTTTTTACATCATTGTATATTCTATACATTCCAATTAAAATTTGTATAAATCAACAAATATAATATTGCACTATAAAAACAACCAATTTATCAACTACAATTAGGTTAATTTATGTAATTAATGTCCTCGTACCATATAAATTAATGCAGATTATTATAAATCATGGCCTCATATCGCATGTGAATGTGTTTGAGGCTTATATATGGTTTGCTTGCATCCGAATTTATTACCAATTTAGAAGAATTTATGAAATTTGCATGTGCACAAATTGTATGGAAAGAGGAAGTAAGATGAAGCGTCCATGCACATTGAAAAGGTACCATAATATTGCAATTTAAGAACTTGCTTTGGTCTAACTCCACTTGTTAAATTATGGGTTCATACCATATTATTTTGTATGGACATTGCATGGTGAAATAGAATCCTTTATGAATACCAATTCTAGTGACTATAAAAGCAAAGACCTTTTTTTAATGCTTACGAGCAAATGATAATAGATGTTGCTGGTGCTGACTTCACTCAAATAGAAGAGGACCAAATTCGCAATCCAGAAGCTTAATAATTTTTTGACATGCTAGCTTTTGCAAACATACCACAATGGGATGGGTGTGATAATCACTCGCAACTTTCATTAGTCACGAGATTGATGAATATTAAATACGAGCACCATTTATTCAAAAGAGCTTTTGATGATATTGCTTAAGTGTGTAAAGAGATTGACTGAAAGACAATAATGTTGTAGATAACTTCTATGATACTAAAAAGCTGATTCATGGATTGGGCCTATCGGCAAAAGATCCACTATTGTTTCAATGAATATATATTGTACTGGGGTGAAGACATTAATATGACAAAATGCAAGTTTTATGGCCACCCATAGTATAAGAGATAGAGTTGAGAAGAATCTAGTTTAAGGAGTAAAGTTATTCTCTATAGAGATATGGTTTACTTTCCTTCAATCTCACGACTATTAAGATTGTACAATTCAAGTGCCACAGCTGGAGATGAGATGGTACATGGAGCATGAGATAGAAGAGGGTGTAATGCATCATCTTTCATTTTCAATTGCATGGCAGCTTGTTAATGACATACACCAGATTTTGCAATAGTGACAACAAATGTTAGACTCGGTTTGTGTACTAATGGTTTCTAACCCTTTGGCCAATTAGGGCAATAGTACTCATCCTGGCAGGTGATCCTAATAGTGTATAATCTTCCTCCTTTGAAGTACATACAAGAAAATGCCATGCTCCTCACAATTATGGTGCCAATTCCTAAAAATTCAAAGAAAAATATTGATGTCTTCCTATAACTATTGATATCCAAGTTGAAATTTTTATAGGATATTGGTGTTGAGGTGTATGACATCTTTAAAAAAAATAGAACTTTCAATTGCATATAGCCCTCATACGGATAATCAGTGACTTCTTGGCTTTCTCTATATTGTCGGATTAGAGTACGGCAGGATGACTGGCTTGTCCATATTATATGGAAGACTTAAACGTTTTACACATTCAAAAAGTAGAAAGTAGTCATGGTTTGACAACCACCATGAGTTCTTACCACCAAAATATCTTTTTAGATGAAATAAGGTCTCCTTCTAGAAGAACAAGGTTGTGAGTGAAATGGCACCACCTATCATGTTTGGTATTGAATTTTGAATCATATTAATGAGTTGGGGTTAAATAAAGGTAATAGAATTGGTATGCCTTGAACATAACACTCGTATTACAAAATTGCAAGGAGCAGTGTGCATGGGACGCAGGTATCTCGACCTGACCCAAAAAAATACAATTAATGAAAATCAACAATCACTAAAAAAATCTCCAATCCAATTGAAATAATTATAGTGTTATAGTATGGTACAGGGATTGATGTATACCCATTCTGAGATCCAAACTGAACCAACTTTCAACCAAACCGACTAGAAAAAAATGAAATGAATATATTATATTTATTATTAAAGGGTAACTCAACTTAATTAATATAGTGTTCGACCTTAATTAGATTAAATTCAACATTATTACGATTGAACTTAACTTTAATAAAATTCAATTTAACCTTAATAACATTAAATAATAAAAATATATAATTTAAAAAATAAATTATTAATTTATTTTGAAATAATATAAATTATTACTTTACTATATATTATATAATTTATTTAAATATATATCATCTAGCCCAGTAGTAAACAAATTATTAATTATTTTAAAAATAAATTAAATATCAAAAATTGATTAATTTATTGAAAAAGTAGATATTCAAACTCATAATTATATATCAATATATATATCATATAACATAATAATAAAGTAATAATTTATATTATTCCAAAATAGATTGATAATTTAATTTTTAAATTATATGTTATGATTGTTCAATGTTATTAATATTGAATTCAACTTTATGAAAGTTAAACTAAAATTTATTAAAAGAGGACTTAACTTTAATAAAGTTGAGTTCAATTATAATAAGGTTGAACTCAACTTCAACAAATTCAGTTTAATTTTAATAACATTGAATCATAATAACATAAATTCAAAAAATAAATTATTAATCTATTTATAAATAATATAAATTATTACTTTATTATCTAATATATATAATTTGTTTAAATATATTTGATACAACCCATTATTAAATAAGTTATTAACTATTAATTATTTTGAAAAATAAACTAAATTAAATTAAATATCATTAATTTATTGAAAATGTAGATATTCAACCTTATAATTATATATCAATATATATCATATAGCATAATAGTAAAGTAACAATTTATATTATTTCAAAATTGATTAATAGTTTGATTTTTAAATTATATGTTCAATGTTATTAAAGTTGGATTCAATTTTATTCAAGTTGAACTCAAAATTATTAAAGGAGAACTCAACTTTATTAAAATTCAGTTCAATCGTAATAAATCAACTTTATTACAGTTGAACTTAATTCTAATAAAATCCAGTTCAAATTTAATAATAAAGAATAATAATAACATATAATTTAAAAAATTATTAATCTATTTTAAAAAAATTAATTTATATTTGGATAACTTACTATTTAATTCTTGAGGTTTTATTTAATTAACAAGTTCATCCCTTTTTTTTGAGAAATGAAATAAATGGTTCCTCGTAATTGTTTCCGTTAACAAAATAATATTTCATCTAAAATAACTAAAATTTTCTCTATATTTCATCTAAAATAACCAAAATTTTCTCTTAAGTGCGTGAGAAAAAATATTATTGTATATATTATGTGGTTATCAAATCTAATATAATAGTCTCTTCTTTTTTTTAATCTCTTTCTTTTCAAATAAAAAATAAATCAAATATTTGTTTTTAAATCTTCACCTAATTTTTTCTAATAAATTGAAAAAAAGTATACTTTATATTTTAAATAATAAAAAAATATATTTTTATTTCAAATAACAAAAAAGTTCTATGCTATCAAAATAATCTATAACATTACATTTTAATTATTTTGAAATGAATATATAACTTCTTTTACTTAAAAATATATTTTTTATATTATTAGAATATATAAAATATTTTCTCAAATTTTTAAAAGAAATATTAAGTTCCATCAAATTAAAAACTAAAAAAAGTATCTTAACGATATAACAAAATTAATTATTAGATAATTAATTAGAGAAATTGAAAAAAATTACTAATCAATTTAAATTTTTTCTTTATAATTAAGAATATTTTAGTACTTTACTATTAGATCTATCATTGATTGCTAAAATTGATTTGACTGACAATAAAAAACTATTTTATTAACAAAAATAATTGAGAGAGACTATTTAAATAATTTCAAAAAAATGAATGAATATAAAATTAGATTAAATTTTAGAGATTAAATAATAATTTATCATTTATATTTAGGAAAAATATAAAAAAGTACCATATTGTTTGAACTTTTTTTATTTTAGAGCTTGTGAAAATATTTTTGATAAAATACCGTATGGGATTAGGATTTTGAGGCCTACAGTGTTAACGCCGTTAGATATTGCTAGCATAGCATCCACATAGCATATGACTGTTGACATGATGCCCCGTGTGAATTATTTTATAATAATATGTCATGTGGGCACTATATCAACAACATTTGATGTCACTTGGATATCATATCAACATTTTCTAGTAGCATTAATGTCATAAATCACAAAGTGTTAACAATGGAAATCTTAGACTCTATTTTATCAAAAAAAAAAAAAAAAAAACGAACTCCAAAATAAAAACAATCACATAGTACTTTTTATTCTTATCTCTTTATATTTTAATTAATATCAAATGTCATTAAGAGAGAGAGAGAGAGAGCTCAAAGCAGCAATTTTTACCAAGACATAAAAATTTTTAGAGTATAATAATTTATTTTCAAAAAATGAGGTAAAATTATGAAAAGTAAAAAATTTCATGAAATTTTAGGCCAAAAAACCTTTTTAATTCTATAATTTTTTTTTATTGAGCATAAAAGTCATGAGAGAGAGTGAAAAGAGGGATTAGCACTTAATAGTTTAGATTTAACTGCTATAATTATTAGATCTAATTGCTTGAGTCCTAGCTAGCAAATATTGAGATATACTCCATCATTTCAAAATATTTATCATTTAAATTTTTGCCACATACATTAAAACAAGTTATTAGATTATCATAATTTTAACGTAAAAAGACTAAACTATTTTTTTTTATTTTGATGTAGAAAAATAAAAGTAATTAATACAAATATTTAGTGGAATAATAAATGAAGAATAAAATTGAAAAAAAAAATAAATATTTTTTTGAAATCTTAAAATAATAAATAAAATGAAATAAAAAAACTTCTTTAAAACAATAAATATTTGAAAACGAATGAGCTAATTAAGAAGCAAAAAAGGGTAAGACTTAATGCATGTCTAGATTACCAATTAGGAGTTAACAATTAGCATTAGACTTTTAAATGTTAATTTGGAATATTCAATAATAAAAATAAAAGTTAGAGTTAAATTTCAAAATCTAATATAAATTATCCAAATTTATAATTAAAACAAGATCAACTAAAATTAATAATTATCAACTTTTGATCATTTCTAATATAAATTATCTAAAATTATAATTAAAAAACTGAAATTTGAAATTAATAATCCTCAACTTTTGATCATTTTATAATTAAAACATTTAAAAATTGAAATTCATGATAATCAATTTTGGTTAGTGATGAGAATCAAAATGTCTTACAAGAAGATCACCAATATATGTATGATAAAAATTTCAAAAAAATTCTTTAAGTTTGTCTCTTTTCATCAAGCTAGCATGGGAAGAGACACAATGGAATTTGAATACATATTAAATGGCTCTTTCAAGAGGAATCCAAATATATATAGAACTTTTTATAATATTATTAAAAAGACTTGAATAATGAGCATCACTTTTAGAAAGCATTATATTGAAGGAAGTTTCAAGATAATATTCAACTCCATACAATTCTTTGAAGAGGAATTTAAATGGAATGGAGATTCAAAACTCCAAACACGACTAAGTGAAGAAAATAAAAAGATGGCAAAAGCATTGCATGGCCGTGTAGCTCCGAGCTTGCATGGTTGTGCAGATCATCAAGTGAGGGGACGATAGCCTAATTGGGTTGTATGGCCGTGCAACTCCTCTTATGCATGCCAGCGCATACCCGAATGGGTTTCTATATGAATTTTGCACTTTTATATTTTTTTTCGATTTTCATTAATTTAACTTACTTTCTGATGTTTTGAGCTTCCTTATGATATGTTTGCATGTTCATAACTATCAAAAATAATTATTTTGCATGTTCACAACATACCAAGGTTGCTTGACATAAGTTCGTTATTGAATTAAGGTTTTTCCTTGTTAAACTTGATTTAACTTTTCAAAGGAGTTATTTTCAAGAGTAAGAATATTGTGTCTCAAAATCAGTCATTTGAGATTCATATCAATCAGTTAACTTCTAATTACTAACCACTAACCGTAATCAACTTCTAATTACTATTCTTAAATTAAACTATTAAATTTTTATAACGCCATAAAATATTAAATATTTGACACTATAAGTGGAAAAATAACATATTTTAAATTAATAAAACAAACTTTATCATTTAAATTAAACTATTATCAATATAGGTAATTAAAAATCAAAATGTTACCATTTCTGTTCCTTTCAATAATTGAGAATTATAAATTATAAAAAAAAAAAGTAAATATTATCCTCATTGGTAATTAAGTGTAAATATCATAGACTAAAATGTAAACTAAAAATAATTTTGTTGGTAGAAAGTGAAACAAGAAACTCTAAATTATTCACAAATTGATTGGCGAATGGTGACTTCTGCCCTACCCTACAATGACAACAACCCATATATTAAATATAAATGGATCTAAGCCCATATAAACAAATCCGAACCGTTGACTGAGTCACCCAGTAGAGAGATGTGAAATAGAGAAACTAAGTTGTGGTAGTGGATAAGAAAGTAGGGATTGGACCACTGCTGAGTGAGGGTGACAAGGGCTAACCCACGGCGGACGATGGCGTGGCAGGTGGTGCACGTGAAGAAGGTGCGGGTGGTTGGGCCCGCCATTATGTGGATCCCACTTTTTAAGTGAACACCTATTGCACATGCATTTTCACATGCAAGCCGACATCTTTTTTATATTTATCTGCATTACACGATAAAAACATATTTTTTCTTTTTTTAATAATAATAATAATTATATCTAACTTTATATCTCTGACTTAAAACTTGTGTTGTTAAAATTAAATCAAGCTGATTATAAAAGAAATTAAATAATTTATGAATCGAAAAAATTGATTCGAACTGAAAACTTTGAAAAAATTGTTGAACCAATTGAACTAAAAATTATTTAAAATTATGCTGTTTTAAATTTAAAAAAGTTAAAAAAATTTAAAAAGAAAAAAGAAAAAGACAGAGTGATTAACTTGGACCGGCCAGTTAGGCCAATCGGACTGTGAATAGGCAAAAACCTGAGTTCAACTTTTGGTATGGTTTTAAAAACATTGCTTAACACCTCTTTTATTATCTTAATATTTTTAAATCTACTTTTTTTTGGGAAAAAGTAAATTTAACAACTTGTTGAATTATATTTTAAATTTTAAATTGATTTATAATTTAACTGGCTACAAAAATTACCATTTTTAAATATTCTTTGAATTTAAATATTTTTTATATAAAGAATTACATAAAAATTCCTTAATACTAATAGAAATTTTATATATGTAATTAAACAAAGACCAGGATAGCCATCCCTCCTTTTTCTTTTGGGCTTTGTATCATTTTAGGAATTTTTTGTAAAATATTTATCATTTTAGGTTTTTTTAAAAAATATTTCTAATTTTAGTTTTTTTTTATTTTTCCCTTGGTAGACATAAATTCAGTCTGCTGGTTCTATGTGATTTTTTTTTTAATTTTTTTTTACTTTTTATAATTTTTATGTTATTTATTTTAAATAAATATAAATAATAGAAGAATTAGATAATTAATAAAATAATTAATATTAAAATTTTAAGAGGAATATTATATTTTATATAATAAATAATTGAGTATTATAATTAAATGAAGTGTATAATATTAATTATTTTTATTATTAATTATAAAAAATTAAATGAAAATATGGCGAAGATAAAAAATTAATTGGAATCATTATTTCAAAATGTATTTTTTCTAAATTAATTAAAATATATAATTAATACTATTTTTTCCGAAATTATTTTATTTTATTTGAAACATATACATAGTATTTAGTACTAAAATTTAACATTTTTAAATTTTATGTGAAGTCATAAAATATTTTAAATAATCAAATATATATATATATATATATATATATATATATATATATATATATATATATATATATGCGTGTGTGTGTGCGCGTGTGTGCGCGTGCGCATATATATATGTGTGTGTGTGTATCTATGTGTGTATATATATATGTGTATATGTGTGTGTGTATATATATATATATATATTGTCACAACCCGACACTCGAGGCATGTGACTGGCACTGAGTCATGGGAAAGCTTAAAATTTTCAATGATCCCAGTCAGCCTGAAAAGATAGACTACTAGCAAAAAATTTAAAATAAAATAATATAAAGATTTTATAACTCTTATCCCAAGTTAATTCAGTCTACTGACAAGATAGCCAACCCATTTCATGTCACGCCACAGTAATATTTAATAATGATATCAATATATATAAAAGTACTGTCAGCAAAGTATCTCATCATAAATAATACAATAATAGGTACCGATAATAACATAATATAGACCATAGTACTGTAATTGCATAATTCTGAAAATAATAATAAAACAATAAAATAATCATAAAATCCTCTGTTGGGGAAGGAGACAGAGAATGACTCAACAATAACCATAACTTTAAGCTCATCTTGTAACTTGGAAAAATAGAGAGACAGGAGTGAGTGTCTCAACTTAGTAAATGATACTAAATAATATTCAACTTGGTGCTTTAATACTATTCTAAAATGTGATGATAGTGCAATAATGTCATCAAGACAATTAAGCATACAATCAAACAAGAATAGGAATTAGTCCAGAGGAATTACAGTAAACCTCAATATGGAGAGCATATCCCCCAAACCTGACCCTCTTAAGCCAATATCATCACTTATAACTAGTACATAGGGTCTCAGTCATCACTGGCCCAAAGCCATGCAGTGCCGACTAGACTAGTCACAGCGGGGTGATGAGCAGACCCTAGTTGTCAGCCACCAGTCCAGCTTATCTTACCTCAATCATCATAACAAATCCACTTTGCTAAGGGGTTCTTGTGTCATCCTAATCCCATCAAGAAATCACATATCATCAAGTTGCATCATCAATGCACATACATACACAAATGCCACCTATTAGTTTAATTATTAATGCATACACACACACACACACACACACACACACATAATTATGCAACGCATGTAAATAGGAAATATATTAAGTAGTATCACTCACAATACAGAAGAACAGAAGTTGGGAGTTTCATTGATTGTGACTAGGAGTTGCAGAGGATGGTCTTGGATGATCTATAAAATGAAGTATTACATAATTATCATAATATGAATATAATGACAATTATATAATCAATTTTATTCAAACAACCTAGTCCCCCTTTGAAGTTAAGAACAACCTAAAATATTTTATAATTACTAATTAATTAATCAATTAAAACTATATCTATTAAACTCTTCCACTATCATCTAAATAGACAACCTCGCTTGAAAAATTAGATATATGTTGAAAAACTCAATGTGGAGCGCGTTAAATGACACTTACCAGAATGTCGCCAGAAAAGTCGCTGGAAAATCTAAAAGCAACCGATTGCCACGAACTCACCACCAAAGAACTAGTCTCAAAGCATAGAATCCAAAAATATATATTACCTTTCCTGGTTCACCAGATGTTCGCCGAAATCTGTGTCAGCAGTTTCTGTAGTTGTCGGATTCCGGCCAAAATAAACATTATCTAAAATTAACAAATGAGATACCAAATTAAAGATTAGGAAAAGAGGAGTCCAAAGGTACTAAAATCATCTTGAATAGACAACAAATGAGGCTGAAATCGAGTTCGAAAGATTTTTGTCTGCCGAGCTTATTGGTGGCACGTGCGGTAGCAATTGGAGATGAGATTACACTGGTAGACTCATCTCGACATTGGCTCCTCCCTGGTCCAGTGCGTGTGGCAGGATGATGTGTGGACAACGGCGAAAAATGCATTCAAGTTGTTGTGCCTCTCTCTCTCTCTCTCTCTCTCTCTCTCTGTGTGTTTATGTCCAACCCACAGTAGCTGATTGGTCCTTTAGGACCAATTAGGTTGCTCCCAATATATAATAATAATAATAATAATAATAATAATAATAATAATAATAATAATAATAATAATAATAATAATAATAATAAAATTAGGAAATTTTATAATCTAGTAAATATTTCCTTTAAAATATATAAAATAAAATTTTTAGAATTATGAAAATTCAGGATAATACAATCTCCTTCCTTAAAAGAAATTCATCCATGAATTTTAAATGATATTAATAATAGTAATGATAATAATTTACTTCATTAATTGCCAAAATATGAAAAATATGAAACATATTATAATTAAAACTTTAAAATTCAAAACATAACTCTAACTATTTTAAAACAAACACGGATATTTATCTCTCATCTCGCTGTGTACTTCCCACATGCATTCTTCAGTGGAGTGGTTCCTCCACAAAACCTTCACCATAGGAATTTCCTTAGAACGAAGCTTGCAAATTTGGAAATCCATTAAAGCTACCAGAATCTCCTAATAAGATAGATTTTCACAAATATGAACTTCTTAGGGTTGCAGAACATGAGAGGGATTAAAGATATATTTCTTAACATAGAAATATAAAACATAGGATAAACATGAGAAAGATTTGTTGGTAACTCCAATCGATAAGCAACAGCTCTAACTCGCTTAATGATCAAATACAAACGAATGTATCTAGGTGCTAATTTTCCTTTCTTACCAAATCTCATCACGCTTTTCATAGGAGAGACTTTCAGAAAAATGAAATCGCATACTTTAAAGGACACATCTTTTCGCCTGTGATCAGCATAACTCTTCTATCTACTAGAAGCTTTTTTCAATCATTCTCGAATTATAGGAATTCTTTTTGAAGTTATCTGCACTAACTCTAGTCCTGACAATTATTTCTTTCCCACTTCTTCATAACATACAGGAGATCTACACTTTCTGCCATATAGAGTCTCGTACGATGCCATACCAATGCTTGCATGATAATTATTATTGTAAGTGAATTCAATTAATGACAAGTGTGAATCCTAATATACACATGCGCAGCATATCTTCCAATGTCTAAATTGTTCTCTCATAATGACCACCTGTTTGAGGATGGAAGACAATGCTAAAATCCAATCTTGTACCTAAAGCATCTTGCAAAGATTTCCAAAATCTAGAAGTGAATTGAGGTCCTCTATCTGAGACAATGGAGACTGGTATGCCATGCAAGCAAACAATCTTCTCTACATACAATCTAGCGTACTTAGCAACTGAATAATTGACTTTCACTAGGATGAAATGAGTTAACTTGGTTAATCTGTCATAATCACCCATATGGAATCATACCGAGTTATAGTCTTAGGTAATCCAGTCACAAAATCTGTGGTTATTCTTTTCCATTTCCACTCAGGAATAGGAAGTGGTTGCAACAATTTAAAAGGTTTCTGGTGTTTTATCTTTACTTGTTGACATGAGAGGCATCTAGAGAATTCTGCAATGTCCTTTTTCATGTCGTTCCATCAATAAACACTTTTCAAATAACGATACATTTTGGTAGAACCTGGATGTACATTATATGCTGTAAGGTGTGCCTCTTCCAAAATTTCTCTCCTCAAATTGTCCATATTCGATACACACAGACATGAGCCAAGCCAAAGCACTCCATTATTATCAATCATGAATTCATTACTATTTCCCTCCTGCACTTCCTCTATAATTCTACACAATTGTGGATCACACCGTTGAGCCATTTTAATCCTTTCTACTAAAATAAAATGGACTGAAAAGTGTGTTAACAATATCCCAATATTATGCACTTCCAATTGTAATCCACTATCAAACAATTCTAGTAACCCCTTGACTATTGGTCTTTTCTGAACAACAATATGAGCTAGACTATAGGAAGATTTCCTACTTAAAGCATCCACTACAACATTTGCTTTACCAAAATGATAAAGAATAGTGTAGTCAAAGTCCTTAAGAAGTTCCATCCACCTTCTCTATCTTAAGTTTAAATGCCTCTGGTCAAACATATACTTCAAACTCTTGTGATCTGTGTATATCTCATAGGTCTCCCTATATAAATAATGTCTCTAAATCTTTTACAAAAAAATTACTACTGCCATTTCTTGATCATGAGTGGGGTAATTTTGCTCGTACTTCTTCAACTGACGAGAAACATAAGTAATTACTCTGCCATGTTGCATTAAAACACGACCTAAATCGACCCTTGATCATTACAATAAACAGTGTAACCACCAGTACCCGAAGGTAATGCTAATATTGGAGCTGAAGTAAGATAATCATTAAGCTTCTGAAAGCTTTCTTCACATGCTTTTGTCCATTGAAATATGACATTCTTTTGGGTTAGATGAGTTAGAAGAGCTGCTATCTTTGAGAAATCCTGAATAAAACAATGATATTACCTTACTAATCATAGAAAACTGCAAACTTTAGTAACTGTAGTGGGCCTTTCCTAATTAGTGATAGCTTTTACCTTTTGGGGATCCACAGTTATACCATCTTTAGTAACTATGTGTCTCAAAAAGGCCACGCTGTCCAATTAGAACTCACACTTAGAAAACTTAGCATAAAGCTGCTGATTCCTTAAAGTCTGCAAAACTACTCTCAAATGTTAGACATGTTCTTCAGGTGTCCTTGAATACACCAAGATGTCATCAATAAATACAATGACAAAATGATCGAAAAAGGGTTTGAAAATTTGATTCATCATTTCTATAAACACAACAAATGCATTTGTAAGTCCAAAGGCCATTACCAAAAATTCATAATGCCCAAAATGAGTTCTAAATGCAGTATTAGAAATATCTTCTTTCCTGATCTTCAATTGGTGATAACTCGAATAGAGATCAATCTTAGAGAAACATTTAGCACCTTGAAGCTAATAAAACAAATCATCAATTCGAGGAAGGGGATACTTATTCTTTGCAGTCACCTTATTCAACTGTCTATAATCAATACAGAGATGCATTGATCCATCTTTCTTTTTCATAAACAAGACAAAAGCACCCTAAAGGGATGTACTGGGATGAATAAAACCTATATTCAATAAATCTTGCAATTGCTCCTTCGGCTCTTTCAATTCAGCAGGCGCCATTCTATAAGGTGGCATAGATATAGGAACCATCCTAGGTATTATATTGATACAAAATTCTATCTCTCTATATGACGGCAAACCTAAAAGCTCCTTAGGAAAAATATTTAGAAATTCATTCACCTCATGTATATTTTCTAACTTCCCAGCGTCCTTAGAAACATCCCTCACTAAAGCTAGATAACCTTGACAACCACGATGTAATAACTTTCTAGCACTAATAGATGAAATAAGATTACAAGGAGCAATACATTTATCTCCACTAAAAGAAAATTCCGTATCAACGGGTATACGGAAAATAACTTCCTTATTACGACAATTGAGGGTAGCAAAATGAGTCGACAACCAATCCATTCCTAGAATTACATCAAAATCGATGACATCAAGCAAAATCAAATTAGCAGGAAGGATTCTACCCTTAACCCAGATTGGACATACTAGAAATGTTGTGTCTACTAATAAAGAATCACTCATAGGAATGGCAATTGACAAAGGACAATCTAAACTAATAGGCATTTTATCAAGCTTTATTGCAAAATTGGGGGACACAAAAGAATACGTAGCACCTGGATCTAACAATACATGAGCCTCAAAAGAACAAATAGTAAGAATACCTGCCACTATTACATTTGAAGCCTAAGCATCCTGTTGAGTAAGGGTGTAAACTCTAGCATGACCCTGATTCTGGCCCCCGCCTTCCTGACCTACACTAAATCCTTGACTCTAACTTCTACCTCTGCCACTGAAACCACGGCCCT
The DNA here is from genome assembly GCA_947687605.1 of Reutealis trisperma. NCBI lineage: Eukaryota > Viridiplantae > Streptophyta > Magnoliopsida > Malpighiales > Euphorbiaceae > Reutealis > Reutealis trisperma. Next base: position 62,495 of record CANTUT010000886.1, read on the forward strand.
ACTGGCCACCAAATCGCCCACTTGAAGAAGAGGTATGCATAGGTTGAGCAATGTAGGAATTGATCTAGAAGTAAGTCCTCGAGTGATCTCTCTTTGTCCTCCAGATAAAGGACATTCCTTAGCAAAGTGGCCAGGTTGATCGCATCCAAAATAAATACTGAAGCCTTGAAGACATGGCCCCTAATGAGCTTTACCACATCTAACACACATTGCAGTACCTGATCCAAATCCTAAACCACTGAAGCTAGAACCACCACTGCTACAACTGAAACCACTATTATGTTTGAATCCACCCTTGCTTTTATCCTTACCTCTACATCTATAAGAATTCTCAGAGTCAAAAGAATGAGCTCCTATAACAAAAGTACCGCTAGTACCAATAAACTCTGTTGCTCCTTACCCTTCTCTTCTACTAGGTCTTCTAGCTCTCTTTCTTTTCTCCTTTAAAGCTACCTCAATATCTCGAGCATCATCAACTAACTGACTAAAAGGTCTACCCTGACATCTAATAATCAAAGATTCAAATCCTTCTCTTAGGGCTCTGGCATACTTGAACTTTTTGGCCTTTTCATTAAGAACTACAAATGGTACAAACTTACACAATTCTAAAACTTGCTAATGAACTCTGCTATCGACATGCTTTCATCTTTTTTCAACCCTTCTAGCTCAATCATTTTCCTATCCACAAATCCAGGTGGAATAAACCATGTTTGGAATTTTCTAATGAACTCCTCCCACAACATCTACTGATATCGCTACCTAATGTAATCTTTATACCAGGTCTAAACTAGCCCTTCTAACCTCCTACTAGCAAAATATATGGATCTAGTATCAGTACAACCCAGCTCTAAATACATCTCCCTGATGCTATCTAAGAAATCATGTACTTGTTCTTCATTTCTAGAAAAAGTACGGGGATGATGTTTGATAAATCTCTCTAAAGAAATAGTAGAAGTAGTAGCCAGGAGAGCTGGCTGATTAACTCTAGCTATATTTATCATAATTCTCTGAATTCTAACTAATAGAGCCTCAACCGTAGGTCTTTCCTCATCATCTTGTCGGTGCCAACCTTGGAGTCTAGAGGCTAGGGCTAATGGCCCTGTAGAGCCCTCATTCTCAAGAGCATTCTGATCCCTAATAGTTGTTGCATAAGCCCTTATAGCTACTTTTCTAAATCTAGCACTCATGATGCTGAAAAGAAACCAAGCAATTTATCAAGTAAAGAAAGATAGCTCTCACAACAAAATTTCATATAACCCTACCATTATCATGCATATATATATATATAGTGCAAAACAAAAATGTAGATAATAGAAGCAATGAGAACACAAAAGACATGTAGGAATCCTAAGTTTTGCAATTATGGTTCCAAAAAAAAGTAAACCATGCTTTGATACTAACTTTGTCATGACCTGACTCTCACCGGTACTAAGTCACGGGAAAGTTTAAGGCTTCAGTGACCCCAGTCATCCTAAAAAGACTACTAGCAAAAAATTTAAAATAAAATAATATAAAGATTTCATAACTCTTATCTCATGCTAATTCAATCTGCTGACAGGATAGCCAACCCATTTCATATCACGCCACAGTAATATATAAAAATGATATCAATATATATAAAAGTATTGTCAGCAAAAAATCTCATCATGAATAATACAACAAATAGGTACAACAATAATATAATACAGACCATAGTACTGTAATTGCAGAATTCTAAAATTAATAATACAACATTAAAATAATCATAAAATCCTTTCTTAGGGAAGGAGACAGAGAATGACTTAACAATAACTATAACTTTAAGCTCATCCTGTAACTTGGAAAAATAGAGAGACAGGAGTGAGTGTTTTAACTCAGTGAATGATACTAAATATTATTCTAAAATGTGATGCTAGTGCAATAATATCATAAAGACAATCAAGCATACAATCAAACAAGGATAAGAATTAGTCCACAACAACCATAGTAAACCTTAATATAAGGAGCCAATCCCCTGAACCTAGCCCTCTTAACCCAATATCATCACTTATAACCGATACATAGGGTCCCAGCCGTCACTGGCCTAAAGCCAAGCAGTGCCGACTCGATTAGTCGCAGCGGGGTGATGAGTAGACACCAGCCGTCAGCCACTAGTCCAGCTCATCTTACGTGATTTATCATAACAAATCTACTTTCCTAAATGGTTCTTATGTCATCCTAATCACATCCAGCAATCACATATCATCAAGTTGCATCATTAATGTACATACACACATAAATGCTACCTATTAGTTTAATTATTAATGCTTATATATTAGTCCCCCTTTGAAGTTAAGAACAACCTAAAATACTTTATAATTACTAATTAATTAATCAATTAAAAATATATCTATTAAACTCTTCCACTATCATTTAAACAAACAACCTCACTCAAAAAATCGAATATATGCTGAAAAACTCAATGTAGAGCACGTTAAATGACACTCATTGGAATCTAAACAATAACCGATTGCCACAAACTCACCACCAAAGAACTCATCTCAAAGCATAAAATCCAAAAATATATGTTACCTTTCTTGGTTCGCTGGAAGTTCACCGAAATATGCATCGACAACTTCTACAGTCGTTGAATTTCGGCCAAAACAAACATTATCCAAAATTAACAAATGAGATGCCAAATTAAAGCTTAGGAAAAGAGGAGTCCAATGGTACCAAAATCATCTTGAATGGACAATAGATCAAGCAAGCTCAGAAGTTTTATGTTCGGTTGGCATGTTAATGGCGCATGCAGAGGCGATCGTTATGAGATTACACCGGTAGACTCATCTCTACGTTGGCTCCTCTTTAGTCTAGCGCATGTGGCAAGGCGATTTGCAGACGGTGGTGAAAAACACAATCAAGCTGCTGCACCTCCCTCTCTCTTTCTCTCTCTCTATGTTTATGTCCGGCCCACAATAGCTTATTGGTCTTTTAGGACCAATCAGGCTGGTCCCAATATATATAACTAACTAACTAACTAACTAACAACAACAACAATGACAACAATAATAACAATAACAACAACAAAATAAATAATAATAATAATAATAATAATAATAATAATAATAATAATAATAATAATAATAATTAGGAAATTTTATAATCTAGTAAATATTTCCTTTAAAATATATAAAATAAAATTTTAGAATTATGAAAATTCAGGATATCATATATATACACACACACACACACATGTGTGTGTGTGTCATAAAAATCCATTATTCATTCAAGGACCCTTAGTAAAATGCATTTCATACTTTACTGAGTTGACAACTCACCTTTCTCGTCCATGACTTCAAATGGTCTAGTCAATGAAATTAGAGAAATGAAATACTGAGCTTCATGATCCTTCCTCTTCTAAGCTACTTTAAATATACAAGTTTAAGAATAATTATTTTGCTATGTAATAGAACAATTTTAATATCAATAATGATGGTGTATTAAATAGTTTAAATTTTTAATGAATGGAATAGGATGTTTTTCCTTAAGCATAAATAATGTTATGGATTAATACTTTGTTCATAGTTTTCTATAAGATGATATGGGGTTCTATTGGTGTTCAATGATCTTAAAACCTATCCATGCTCTAGAATCATACCATAGGAGTTCAAGGTATAATAAAGTGGTATCAAAGCTTAGGTTTGATTATAGTCAAGTTTAAATATATCAGAAGTTTTATGAGTATCTTAACATAAGAAGTGCATGACTAGGGATACTACAGAGCATAGAATCCCTTCTCATCATTGCTTTGTTTTCTTTTGGCATATATCAGCACATCATTATGTTATAAGTTTGAATCATTTCTCTTCATTTATTCAATAATGAAATGCCTCCTTGACGTGGATGAGGATGAGGCTATCCTAGATAGGATACTCCACATAATGAGCATTCTATTGGAAGGGCAAGGGAGAATGTATTTCTTCTGCCTGAACCTCCAATCCACATAGCAACTATGGCACAAAGATTAGAGCAACACTAGAGAAACTACTAGATACCAGATGAGTTTGTGACCTAATAAAGGCAATAACCTGCTGCTCTTGTTGGCTCCTATTGTCACAGCTACTCCTCCTATGGCACCCAATCAGCCACAAGTGGTACTGCAAGTTAAGAAAGTTTCTTTTGAGAAATTTCTAAAACTCAAACCTCCCTAATACAAGGGTAAAGAGGACTTTGTAGATTACTTAAGGAAGTGGAAGATAAGGTACATATTATAAGAATCCCATATAGATCAGCAGTGCAGTTTATTGGCCACCTAATGAAAGTAGATGCAAGAAATTGGTACAAGTAAGCACATTTGGATTTCTTCGAAATGATGAGGAAATCACCTAGGAACAATTGAAGGAGTTAGTAGTTAATAAGTTTCTCTCAACCAGTGTAAGAGAGGCAAAAGCTTTGGACTTTGAAAGGTTAGTGCAAAATTTAGATATGACTAGTTTGAATATACAAAAAAGTTCAATCAACTGAGCAAGTCTACTCTACCCCTAGTGCCTAACAAAGCGGCTCAAATCCAATGCTTTTGAAGAGAGTTAATTGTACCTCTATTCAGAGTTCTAGCTACCTATGTATTCGACTCATTCTCTAAAATAATAGACAAGGTAAAGGTGATAGAGAACAAAGAAAAATGCATCTAGAGAAAAACATAATAAGGCCAAAATAAAGGATAATAGTGGGGTAAAGAGCTTGAACATCCCTCACCAATCAAGCCCTCAGGCAAATACTAAGTGGCAGACAAGAAGGTCCCAATCGAGGGCAAATTCTTATCAACCCATTTCTCAAATTAGCCTAGGCATAACAAGTTCAACACCTCCAAGGGTTTTAATCCTTTAGTGCTCTTTTTATGGGAAGCCGCATCGAGGACAATGTTTAAAAGAGATTAGTGGTTGTTTTGGTTATGGAAAACTAGGAAGTTTTGTGAAAGATTGTCCACAAGGCATGCAGACAGTTAGACCTCAAGCCTTCTAATCTATTATCCAAATGGAAAGAGGTGGATATAATGGAAAACAAGCAAGATGAGAAGGTTCTAGAAGAGGAAATGAGACAAGCTGTGGAATAGGTAAAGCTTCCTAGGAAGCTCCTATAGGACAAGGATATTGTTTGACTTGGGAGCTGTCCATTCTTTTATCTATTCTTACTTTGCTAAGAACTAAAAAGCTACCTATAGCAAGCAAACCATTAAAGAACACATTAGTTATATCCACACCATTCAAAAAAAAAAAAGAGGCCAAGAATGTTTCCTCCTCAAATGTGGTAAGCATAAGCGATATAGAGCTTAAAGTGGACTTAATAGAATTACCTATCTTAGAATTTAATATTATCTTGGGTATGGACTTATTATCGAAACACTATGCTACCATGGATTGCCCCGTTTCATGAACTAATCCATATCATACTCACTTCGACTGGTTTTTCTAATCTATACTTTCTAGCCTAACTAGACAGGCCACTTCTTAACTAGGAATTTTAAAGAAAAAGAAAGATAGTCAACCCATAGAAGAGATCCTTTTGACCTGCAGAAGAGATTTTTTTTTTTTCATTAAAAGAAAGGTAGCCCACTTGCCGAGGGAAAATAATTGTGTTTAAGCTACCTTTGAGGGATGATTTTGAGTATTAGGGGGAGGGAAATGAGATACCCTATAACATGATATTTGCCATTAGGCAAGGAGATTATTACGAAAAGGATGCTAATGGTATTTGGACTATGTTAAGGAAACCAAGCACGAAGTGAAGGGATTAGAACATATTCCAATTGTTAATGAGCACCATATGTATTTTCGGATGAGCTACTAAAACTAACACCTAAAAGGGAGACAAATCCAATGTTGATGTGCTATCAGGGACAAATACCTCCTTATTAAATGGCTTCAGTCTAATTGAGAGAGATGAAGGGTCAGTTGCCAGACTTGCTCAATAAAGGGTTCATTCATCTTAGTAGTTCACCTTAGGATACATTGGTGTTGTTCTTAAAGAAGGATGAGATTATGCATTGACTATAAGAAGCTCAACAAGATAACTATTTAAAATAAGTATTCCCTTCATCACTTTAATGATATGTTCAATTAGCTGCAAGGGATAAACCATTTCTCAAAGATAGATTTAAGATCAGGCTATCACCAGTTGAGGATCATAAAGGAAGATAGATAGCATTCTAAACTAGATATAGGCATTATAAGTTCCTAGTGTTGTCCCTTAGACTGACGAATGCACTAACAATTTTCATGGATCTGAGTATTCAGACTTTTTTTAGAAAGGTTTGTCATTGTGTTCATAGATGACACTCTAGTGTAATGAAGAGCATTTTCACTTGGTATTGCAAACTCTGCAAGAGCATTAACTATATGCCAAACATTCCAAGTATGAATTCTAGCTTGATAGTTTCAACTTCTTAAGGCATGTAATTAATAAGGAAGGACTCTAAGTGAATTCGAAGAAGATAAAATCCATTCTAGATTGGCCTCGCCCCGCCAGTGCGATTAAAATTTATTTTAAGGCTAAGTCATGATTGAGCATTCCAAATTGACTTCAGCCATGGCCAAAACTGACCTAGCCTTTTAGGATGACCCCACTCATGACCTTCTCTAAGGCTGAACCCTGACTTAGCCATCCAATCCTATCCTAAACCAAAATTCTCTAAGGCCAAATCTGTTTAAACTTTCCAAGCTGACTATCTCGATCTCTTCCCTATTTAACCTAACTTTCTTCTAAGGCCAAACTAATAGCTATTAATTGACCTTTTAACCAGCCTCATGCCTAGTCCAAATTGAGTGTGACCTTACCATTCCCAAGCTAGTCTATATAAACAAAATGACCAAATCACTTTTGTTTATCATTCTAAAGTAGGGGCACCTCCCTTTCAAATATTCACCTTTTTGAAATGAGGGCATCTTTCTCCCAAAAGCCCAGCACTCTCTTAACTAAATTAACCCTTCGCAGGTTTAAAGTATCCAATCATTGTATAATCATATGCATTTTACATTAAATACTCTTGAATCAAAATTAATTATTAAGTCAAAATTCATAAAGTAAGATGGATCACTAATTTGAGTTAAGAAGGATCATCAATCCAAGTTCCTAAAGCAAAATGGATCATCAAAGCAACAAATCACCATCAGCTTGAATCAAGACTAGAACTATTAACATCATATCCATCCTAGGATAACCTTAGGATCTATATCTTGAATCTAATTTAGGTATCTCTTTTAATCATATCATCCTAAGATAGCCTTAGGATCATCAACCTAGCATAGGGTTAGGTTTCTCTTAAAAAATCATACCATCTTAGGACAGTTTTAGGATCATTAACCTAGCATAGGGTTAGGTTTCCTATCTAAAATTAAACTATCTTAGGATAGCCTTAGGATCATCAACCTAACATAGGGTTAGGTTTCTCTTTTAAACTTTTCAGACCATCCTATGATAGCCTTAAGATCACCAACCTAACATATGGTTAGATTTCTCTTTTAAACTTTTTAGACCATCCTAAGATAGCTTTAAGATCATCAGCCAAGCATAACATTAGGTTTCTTTTTTAAAGTTAGATCATCTTAGAATAGCCTTAGGTTATTTCATCCATAAATATTTAGGAAACAATCACCTAGACATCCCTGTGATTCATTCTCTCGCCTTTATTAAATCCATATATCAACTCTAACCATAAATGTTTGGAAATAAGCACTCAAACATTCTTATGGTTCCTTTTTCCACCTGCCCTTTACCTTTAAAATTCAACTATGCTTTTCATTTAAACATGTCTAAATCCTAATCTAGACACCACTTTCCTTTTTTTTTTCATCCCTTATCCTTGGATTCACTATCACTAAAATCACCTTACAAACTAGTCAATTTTAATGACGGGTTAGCTGTGATCTCTAAATTTTACACCTTTTGTATGCATTTGAACCTTATAAATTCCTAGGCTCAGTAAATAGACTTCCAGAAGCCAAAATTGTTAAAAATCACCAAAATGGAAAAATCGTGAAACAGAGCCCTGGGAATCAAAACCTATCCCTTTAACCTCTAAATCACCTTTAGATCATCCAAGATTGAATAACTAATACAAAACAATTAGAATCATGAAAAGTGGATGAGAAATGAGCGAGAACAAGCGAAAACATATTTTTCTTCACTTTTTTGCAACAATCCCACATCAAAGGATTACAAACTCTTCGCCCAACCTTTCTACTACAAATATAGGCCACCAAATGTAGTTTTCAACACCTCTTCATCTCTTGGTTTGCTTGATTAGCCTATACATCAAGCAAACCATCTCCATAAGCTTGATTCGCTAAGGAATGAGCTTTTTAGTTTAAAGTTTTCTTTTCTTTTTATTGTTGCTTTGCTATTGCTGTTTACTTTACCAAACAAGTTGGGTTGTGACTTCCCAAGCCAACCAGTCAAGTCAAAAGTTTCCCATCATTAAAGGTTAGTTGCCGCCTGCCATCCGAGATTAGTTGCCGCCCGCCATTCGAGATAAGTTTCCTTTCCTTTTTCTTTTCCTTTTCTTTATTTATTCATTTCATTGTAGTCTCCCTCCTAGGAATTCTTGTTCTATGGCTTATTACCTAATATTTGGTTTGCTAAGATAGTTAATTAGAATCTGACTTAATTAACTCTGTTGAGTAATTATTTAAAATTAATCAACTCAATCCTCTTTTAATCAATCAATCAAAACATGATAAAAGGCTTAGACTAAACAAACCTCTTTCGCAAGAAAGGTGAACTATGTGGATTTTGATTCTCATTCGAAGGAATATGTAGACATGCTTCTTCCAAGCATCAAATCTAATTAAAATAAGCAACATTCCTTCTCTTTTACCTTCTTTATATAAATTAGGTTTTGTCCTCTTTTCTTTATTTTATTGTGATGTTTTAGGATTAGTTTGGGAAATGTGTGACTCCCCTACAAACCTATAAGGGACTAGAGGGAGTATCCCCTAATTTGGTTTGTGTTGTAAATTTAATTTTTTTTATTTGCTTTCTTTATTTAATTCTTTTGTTGCTTTTATTATTTTGTTCTTATTGATTCCTTTATTATTAAATGAATTGTTCATACATCCTAAACTATTTATGCATTATGTAAATTGTTCATGAAATTTATTTTAAGTTATTTTGTATTAAATTTGCTAAACTAATCTTTTTCTAAGTAAACCAAAAACCTAGTCCCCGAATCCTCTTTGGTAATAAAGGATTAGTGCATTTTTTCTATTGGGATAAAATTGGAATCATTTAATTAGATTTTTCCTGTAACTTTTTTCCAAATAAAAAATAAAATAAAGGTGGCAACTCTAAATTAATTTTCAAAATCAACCAATCTGAACTTGAGAGTTCCATCATAAGTTTAAACTCAAATGAGCATTTCGATCACACTTAGCTGATCGGACCAATACTCGGGCGAGGCCTTACAACATCAAGATTTTGGCAAAAGTTATAAGAGTCTTTAGGCACTGAATTTGACTTTATATGACTTACCACCCTTAAATGTATGGAAAATATGAAAGAACCATCCAAACTCTAAAAGACATTGAGAATGTTCATATTGGATTTTGGAAGGAACTGGGACAAATACCAACCTTTGATTGAGTTCGCCTATAATAATAGTTACTACTCACTATTAAGATGATACCTTACGAGGCTCTTTATAGAAGGAAATGTAGATCCCCCATCTGCCAGGACAAAGTAGGAGAGAAATTAATTTTTCAAAGGACCCAACCTAATTTAAATACAAGGGAGAAAGTATCTTTAATCAAGGAACATTTGAAAACTACCTTCAGTAGCTAAAAGAGCTATGTGGAGAGATCTTAAATTCGCCATTACTGATCATATGTTCCTAACAATCTCACAGATGAAAGGCATTATAAGGTTTTGCAAAAAAAAAAAAGCAAGTTATCTTTAAGGTATACTAGACCTTTCAAAATTTTGGATCGAATTGAGCAGATATCATATCAAATAGCCATACCTCCTAATCTAGATAATGTTCATCTAGTATGCCATGTCTCCATACTTTGTAAGTATGTTCTGATCCTTCTCACGTGTTACGAAGCCAACTAGTGGAATTGAAGCAAGACTTGTCTTACAAGGAAGTTCCAATGGCTATAGTCAATAGGCTAGTTTAAAGGTGAAAGAATAAATAAAACGTAATAGTGAAGGTACTTTGGCTTAATCAAACAATGAAAGAATGTACTTAGAACACCCAACAGAGTATTCAAGCCAAGTATCCTTACATATTCCATTCCTAGAATTATCCTTAAAATTCAAGGATGAATTTTGCTTAAGAAGGAAAGAATTTAATATCCTGAGTTCTTGATACTTGTAATATTCAAAGACTTAAAAATTTATTCAATATATGTGAGGACAATACCAATTACCAATATTTTAAGCATCTATTAAGATGTGTTAATTTAAAAGTTTATTAAAAATTTATTTAGGTGTTCCACTTATTGAGGATGAGCGTCGATGACAAAGAAGCTCCACGATAAGAATGAACTCTAACAATGAAGTGAGTAAAGTAACTCTAAGATAGATAACATTATAGAGTATATAGGTAGGTATAAGTTTATGATTTTGCATTACCTTTTAATGCATGTCTTCCATATGGTAAAAGTTAATGATTGTCCATAAATAAAATGTTAGTTACTAAAAAATTTTGCTAATAGTTTATTTGGTTTCTTTTTCATATAAGGTATGCAAAGTACAGAGACACATATTGTTTCTTCTTCTTCTTCTTCGTCTTTCTCTCAAATTAGATTTCATTTTCTTTCTCAGAGAATCATAAACTCTCTAGAGAAATCTTATTCTAGGCAATCTCTCTTTCTTCTACCTTTCTTAAAAGAGTTAATTAGATCAAGACTTGATTTGTAGATAACCAAGCCAACCATTGCTAAGTTTCATGTTACAAAAGGATCTGAGCTTGAGAAAGGTTTAGCTTAAGGTAAGTATAAGTATATGCATACATGGCAAAACCACCTTGAAATGGTTTCATTACATACCCTCTTATCTGGTTCAATTATTCTATAAATTTAAGTTATTTTATAATTATTATTAACATTCTTACTTATCATCTATGTATTATAACTATTATTCATTGCTCAATATGGGAAGACTTCTTTGAAAATGTCTAACTGAGGGTTGATCTTATTGTTATTGACAAGGCAATGGGGCCAACCTATTGTTATTAATGTATTCCTCATCAAACCAATATCAAGCCTAAACTACACTTGATAGAACGCCTTTGCTAATAGAGAGAAACTATGGGACCATGTGTATCAGTGACTCAACTAATAGAATCTAATTATCAATGTCCTAACTAGAGAGGGCTATATACTATAGGCATATGCTCTGCCATGCATATGTATGAGGAGAAGTTTCCACCCTGATAGTTATTGAGGCTTATAGAGTCAAAGAAATAATCCTGCACATATTTTTTTGATTGTTAATATATTGTTTTATTATGGCAGATAGTATCATGGTACCTATTTTTTTCTCAGTACATATCAATTGTTCTTGTACCCCTAATGTGTTTCTTTTCAGCATATATATATATATATATATATATATATATATATATATATATATATATATATATATATATATAGGGAAATCTTAGTGTAACACATTTCATACTTTACTGAGTTGGCAACTCATTCTTCTCGTATGTGATTTCAAGTGGTCAAGTTGAAAAATTAAAGAAATGGAAAATTGAACTTCGTGATCTTTCTTACTTGGAGCTACTTTAAATGTACAAGTTCAAAGACAATTATCTTGCTATATTATAGAACCTTTTTAATTTCAATGTTAGTGCTCCGTAGGAAGCAATTGATGATGTACTACGTAATTTAAATTTTTAATGAATGGACTGCCATGTTTTTTCTTAAGCCGTAAATAATATTGTAAATTTGTTTTGTTTATAATTCCCCGTAATATGGTGCGGGGTTCTACGGATGTTAAATGGTTTTAAACTTACTCATACCTAATACTTTTACATCATGAAAATTTGGAGTATGACAAGTATTTTCATAAATTTATCAAGCAACAAGAAACAAAATACTTTCTATTAAAATAAATAAATACAATACTTACCACGTATATTTGGTTATAAATAATAAATTAAAAAAATTTATTCCATAGATCTGGAATTGGATTTTGAAAGGTGACTCATAAAACACTACTTTATCAAGTTTTTTGAAATCTATACATAGCATAATATAAAACATTTGACAAATATAAGTAAAGTTAATTTTAATTAAAAAAGATGACATGAATTAATTTAAAAAAAAAAAAGTAAAATGTTATAAAGAAAATGTTATTAATTAAGAATGGATCCCTACAATTGTTTAGTTTTATGCTACCCAACTTAAAAATGTGAATTTTTTTCCCACTCAAAGACTTAGACTAATTTTACATCTTACATTTTATTTTTTGTGTTAAATTATAAATAATTAATTTAGCCTAATTATGGCAAATTTTGTTGAGTGGAGCCCTCCAATAGGGAGGGCCCACCATTTAAAAATAAAAAAAAAAAAATCAGTTATCAGTGTCAACAATTGTTATAATTGATAGGTGGAGAATACAACTTGTTGCAAGCTGTATCTCACTCTTTTGAAGCTTATATAAAGACTTGTTTATAACCATTATAATAACACATCAAACACATAGAAAAAGAGAGTTTGTGTGATGATGAGTATTCAAAGAGAAAATTGAGAGTATCCCTACAATTGATTTGTAGAGAGAAAATACTGTGAGTTCCATAAAATTGTGAGGGTGTGATTTTGTGAGTGTATATCTCAAGTTTAAGTTGATAAAACTTGAGAGATTAATTTCTTTGTATTCTCATTATTTTATAGTGAAGATTTTTTAGAGTTTATCCCGTAGTTTTTCCCTCAAAATTTTAAATGGTTTTCCACGTAAATATCTGTGTCCATTTTATTCAGCTGCGCACGTATTTTTCTTAACAAGTGGTATCAGAGTCGCTTGATTGATGATCCCAACTTATTAATATTCTTAGTATGCTCTGTGATTGCAATATAGACTAATCTTCCACATCAGAAAAGATTTTATTGGAACTGAGTAAATTTGCTGTCCCGAACACTATCACATTTTTTAAAAAAAATATATACTGCACAGAAGAGAAAAATACGATGTGTATTTTGGTGTGATCAGTTTCAAAAACAAACGTCAACTTGATAATTATGTTTTGAAGTTTTTTGCATGGTACTGTTCATGCAAAATTTTAAAATTTGTTGACGTTTGCTAATGTCAGTGACACTATAGCAATCCAACCCATTAGGAAATAGTAATGGTACTGTAGCAATTTAGTACTATAGCAGAGTTCTATACTGTAGTGATCCAATACTGTAGCAGAGATCTATATTGTAGCAGCCCAGTACTGTAGCAGAAGTTCGGCCCAGTACTGTAGCAGTCAAGTCCATCACTGTAGCAGTCAAGTCCATCACTATAGCAAAGGTATTGTTCATATAGTACTATTCATGGAGAAATTTGATATCTGTATTTTTTAGTACAGCATTGTGCAATTAAGTGCATGTCTAAGAAAGTTTTGGCATAAAGACTATAATTGCCTAAGGAGGCTAGATTTTAAGTAGGACTGTTTGTGACCCCTCTAGTCTTTCTTGGAGACTTTTCTGGTATATTTTTGTCGCAATTTTTGTGCACTATAGCAGCATACAATTATTATAGCAGAATACGGTTGCTATAGATTGAGGAAATGTTAAGTTAGAAGGTAGAAATTAAGAAGTTTGATGGCATCAACAATTTTTCTCTATGGCAGAGAAGAATGAAGAATATTCTTATTCAACAAAAGGTTCATAAGACATTATTAGGCAAAGAAAGTAAGGCCGCAACAGTTACTGATGATTAATGGGAGGAGTTCAATGAGATTGCAACAAGTACAATTCGTCTAAATCTCTCAGATAGTGTCTTGTAGAATATTGAATCGAAAGATTGTAAGACTGCCAAATAAACATAGAAAACTTTGGAGAATTTGTATATGTCAAAGAACCTTATAAACAAATCCTACTTGTGGAGAGAATTGTATCAAATATGGAAGGCTAAAAATGTGAGCATGATGCAACACATAAGCAACTTCAATAGCAAGCTTTCTCAACTATCAAAGTTCAATATGAAATTTAGTGATGAAGAAAGAGTTCTGATGCTTACGGCGACGCTCTCTTCATCGTATAATCATCTTACCACAACTTTGACTTATGCACAAGACAAGATGGAGTTTGAAGTGGTTGCTAAATCCTTGTTGTCTGATGAGAAGCAAAATAAGGAAAGATATATAGAAGCATAAGCTCTTATTATAGAAAGTACGGGCAGAAATACAGCTCGAGGAAGAAGAAATCAAAATGACAAGTATAGAGGGAGATCAAAGTCAAGAAATAAAATTTTCTAGTGCTAAAACTGTGGCAAACTAGGCCACATTAAAAAGAATTGTCAACAAAAGAATGAGTGGTTATCATAATACCACTGTAGTTATCATAATAGAAGAAGTAGCAGTAGTAGCAAATGAGTGTCTACATGTTAGTGATGATATGACTGAATGAGTGGTTAATTCAACCGCTTCTTTCCACATCACTCTAAACAAAAAAATGTTTACCACGTACAAAGCTGGCCATTTTGGAATTGTGAGGATGAAAAATTCAACACGTTCTCCAATTGTTAGAATTGGAGATGTTTGCATATAGACAAATATTGATTGCCAATTGACATTGAAAGATGTAAGGCATGTTCCAGAATTATACTTCAATCTTATATCCGTGAAGGCCTTGGATAATTAAGGTTTTGAGAATTATTTTGGCAATAGCAGATGAAAACTTTGTAAAGGATCATTGGTTGTGGCAAAAGGAAAGAGCGATTGCACATTGAACAAAACTCGTGGAGAAGCATGTGAAAATGAGGTTAATGTAGATGCTAAATCTTCACCAAATTTATGGCATAAAAAACTTGGCCATATGAGTGAAAATGAGCTTTAGATTCTTGCTAAAAAGAAGATTATTCCTATAGAGAAAGGTGTTGAGTCAGATCCTTGTTACTATTGCTTATTTGGAAAGCAGCACAGAGTTTCCTTTAAAAGCTCCTCTATCAGACAAAAGAATGTATTAGAATGTGTATATTCTAATGTTTGTGGTTCCATTGAAGTTGGATCTTTAGGCGGAGCCAAATTCTTTGTAACTTTTATAAATGACTCACTTAGAAAAGTCTGGGTGTATCTGTTGAAGACAAAAGACCAGATGTTTTCAATTTTTCAAAAATTTCATGCCATGGTGGAAAGAGAAACAGGGAAGCAATTGAAGTGTCTCCGTTCAGACAATGGAAGTGAATATACTTCCTATGAGTTTAGAGATTATTGCTCTAAATATGGAATTCGGCATGAGAAGACAGTCCCTAGAACTCCTCAACATAATAGTGTAGCTAAAAGGATGAATCGTACTATTATGGAGAGAGTTAGATGTATGTTAAGAATAAGTAATCTTCCAAAGTCATTCTGGAGAATGGCTATTCAAACTACATGCTATCTAATCAACAAATCACCTTCTGCTCCATTAAACTTTGATATTCTAGAAAGAGTATGGACCAATAAAGATGTCTCCTACTCTCATTTAAAGGTATTTGGATGTAAGGCATTTGTACATGTGCTAAAGGAGTAGAGACAGAAACTTGATGATAAAGTCATACCATGTATCTTCATTGGATACGATGATGTAGAATTTGGATACAAATTTTGGGATCCAGTAAAGAAGAGAATCATAAGGAGTAGAGATACGATCTTTCATGAGGACCGAACTTTTGAAGATTTAAATAAAGAAGAGCAGCAAGCTAATAAAGATAGTATTGAGTTGATTCCTTCTCAAACTGAAAGAGAAGTGGAAGTTCAAGATGCAGCTGATGCCATTGAGGTGCCTCATTATGATGATGACAATGCTGAGGTTAATGTACCAGCATAAGAGAATGGTAATCAGGGAGTGCAAATTCAACAAGCTGAGATTGATGTACAATATCTTAGATTGTCAAATAGACCACACAAGCCATCTACAAGATATCCAAGGTCAGAATATGTTAATCTTACTGAGAAGGGGGAGCCAGAATCTTTTTAAGAAGTCTTATATCATAAAGACAAAAATAGATGGATGGAATCCATGAAAGAAGATATGAACTCTTTGATGAAAAACAACACCTATGAATTAGTGAAGCCTCCCAAAGGTAGAAAGGTTTTGACAAACAAATAGGTGTTCAGATTGAAAGATGATGGAAAGACCAAGGCATATCTATAAACTGCAATGATGTAGAGACCTCGGCATGTCTATAAACTGCAATGATGGAGAAATCCGGGTATGTTTATAAACTGCAATGAAGGGTCCACCATTTGAAAATAAAGAAAAAAAAATTTAGTTTTTCGGTGCCAACAATTGTTAATAATTGGTAGGTGGAGAATGTAACATGTTGCAAACTATATCTCACTTTTTTGAAGCCTATATAAAGGCTTATTTATAACTATTGTAATAACACACCAAACACACAGAGAAAGACAATTTGTGTGAGGATGAGTAATTCTAGAGAGAAAATAGAAAGAATCCATTTGAGAGAAAATTAAGAATATTCCTACAATTAATTTGTCGAGAGAAAATACTGTGAATTCTACAAAATTGTGATGGTGTGATTTTGTGAGTATATATCTCAAGTTTAAGTTGATAAAACTTGAGAGATTAATTGCTTTGTATTCTCATTATTTTATAGTGAAGATTTTTTAGAATTTGTCCCGTGGTTTTCCCTCAAAATTTAAAAGGATTTTCCACGTAAATATTTGTGTCTATTTTATTCCGCTGCACACATATTTTTCTTAACAAATTTATGATACAATATTAAAACACAAAACAATTACCCATTGAATTAAGTCATCTATCTATCCTTTACATTTAAAGAGTAAATTATTATAATATTCTTAAAATTTATCATAATTAATATTTTAACGTTATTTTAAATTAGCACTTTAGTTATGATTATTTTAGAATTAATACTTTTAGTTTCCACACTAATTTCAATAAAAAAATAAGATTTTGAGAAATTAAAATATTTTATAATATAATAACCAAGAACTAAAATATATTATATTTGAAAATTTTAGAAATCATATATAATTAAAATAAAATGTCAAATATTAAAGTATATTGAAAAAATAATTTTACATAAAAAAAAAGAAATTAAAATGTTAGGTTTTATTTTATTTTTTTTGTTTTTTGACATTTGATATAATTTCCTATTTTACATTAGTACAATGGACAACAACATTTGCCAAGAAAAGTCAAAATATACCGCACTAAAAAAATTAATAACAACTATCCCTCCTAAGAGGGCCTTAATCTTTATTATCCCAATTGTCCCCTTGAGGACAATTAAAGTACAATGGATATTGATAAATTTTAAGGATTAAAAGATATTAATTTTAAATTGAGAAAGATAAAATATTAATTATAGCAAATCTCAGCAGTATTAAATTGTTAAAGTTTTCAATATATTTTAGTCTTTATTCATTAAGGAATGAAGGAATGAAGTCTACAGTTAAGAGAATAATTTAAAATTTGTAATACCAAACCCATAGAAAAGCCATAAGTAATTAGTAGAATTTATGCACGGTAAGAGATTCCTATACTTAATTCCTAATTTTTGCCTAAATATGTTTTTATTTAGGAATTGCTTGTTCCTTATTTTCTAGTCAGCTATCCATATATGCATGTTTAGAAAATATGTTAGAAAATAAAATGGTCCCCAAAATATTTGCATCCACTTGTTTTTCTA
Source organism: Reutealis trisperma (assembly GCA_947687605.1). Lineage (NCBI taxonomy): Eukaryota > Viridiplantae > Streptophyta > Magnoliopsida > Malpighiales > Euphorbiaceae > Reutealis > Reutealis trisperma. The sequence goes on from CANTUT010000886.1 coordinate 80,318, forward strand.
GAAATCCTACCTAATGGCTAATGGGCATTTGAAAAGACACAACTACTATTAAGCCTTTCTCAAAATAAATGCATTCCCAACTACATAGTGCCTAAAACATGCCAAAGACTCTGAAACACCCAGGCCCTTGGTAGTGGCCTGGGTGTTTCACATAAACTAAATAGATTGAAATTTTTTAATGGTAAAATTATTCCATATCGTTAAGTTTGTATTTATTATGCAGTACATAATATGGATTGAATATTCTCTTTTTTAGTTAATTTTTAATAATGAGTTCTATTTAAATTCATTTGACATAAGCTCACTATTCAATTATTTCACGTACTAGTTGGACCTCACACATATCAGTGATATATCAATAAATGGTATTAAAATTATCACATATCGCTAAGTTAGTGATTTGTTATATTATAAGTTAGTGATTTGCTATATTATATATAATATGGATTTGACACTCTCTTTTTTTGAACTGGCTTTTTAGCATAAATTATATTCAAACTCAATTTTCTTTTATAAAAAAGATAAAATTTTATTTAGAATTCACAAAAACTAAAACATTGAAATTTTATTGCTAAGGAGATTGATCATTCTAAATTATTATAATAAGTCTACTTATAAAATATTGAAATTCTAATTGGGACTAATAAAAATTGCTACACTAAATAAAAAGTTTAAATATTTTAAAAATACTTGAAAAACAAGAAAATTAAATCTAAACTTATTAAAAGTTCAGAATTAATAAAATAGCTAAAAAAATATGATAGGACCTAAACCATACAGCAAACTAACATAAATTTGGGGCAAATGGCACATTGGATAATGTTATCAAATTTCAAAGTCACAATTTTCCTTTATTATCTTAAAATCAACATTTATTCTATTAATTACTTCCGTTGGTATGTGTTTTAAACTATGCTTTCTGAATTGGATCTGCCCCATTGATTAAATCTGTCTAATTGTAAATTAGACTTGTTTTGAGTGTTGAAAAAAAAAATTATTTTTATGCAAGTTATGACCGTTCAACCCATAACTTTTAAATAAAATGTAGCTGTAAGTCACTAACCATTTAATTTAGATATTGTATTTTAATTATTTTTTTCACAATTTAATTTTATAATTATGAAAATAAAAAATTGATAGAATTATTCACATAATAAATATATATTATCAATTTAATTACTTTTTGGTTCAACTTTAGTTGAATCTTTTGATCCGTGACACTTTATTTTTATTGATTTTAAAACCAATCGGATTTTAAAATTATAATTTTAACGGAGGAGAATTGCTTAGTTGAAAAGGAGAGTTGAAAAAAATTGAAAAAAAATTCCGTAACTTGTGTTTTAAGCCAAACAAAATTGCCTTATGTGAGCAAGCACGGGAGTTTGGCTTTGGTCCTGCCAGCTCCAAAACTCAAAACTCAAGCTAATATCATCATAAATAAATCAAATCATTTAAAAAAAAAAAATCTATGTTATATATTATATGACAAATGAAAAAGTTTGCACTCTGAAATATAATTTAACGGTAAATATATACTTTCTTAAATAATAAATTTAAAATTGATTCTCACCTTCTCTAATACTTAAAAAATAAATAAATAAACGAAATAGTTCATAAATAAATAAATTTATAGATAGAAAAAAAAAATTTTTTGATAGGTATATCATTTATAATTGAAAGTGACAATTTTTGACTTAATTTGTGAACCTAACTTGTTTGTCCAATTTGAAACAATTTGAAACTCATACCAAACTAATAAAAAAAAAAACTCACATCAAATTCAAATTGATTCATTCATAAAAAAAATAAAATAAAATGAGAGGTAGTTACTCAACTTTTAAGAGAGACATAATTGATTGTATTGATTTTTAAGAGATCAATATATTTTCAACTCATTGAGCTATTGGATTGAATGCAAAATTTGTCTTGATATTATTCAATTTTTTTTATAAAAATTAATAATATGTAAAATTATGAATTTTAAATTAATCTCATAGAAACAAAATCTGTCACAAATTATCCAATTCAAAATCTGTTATTTGATTCAAAATCGTGTTAGTAGATCAACCGATGAGTAACATAATCACATCGTAATTCAAAGTGATTTAACATCAATTAACTAAAAAAAAAAATTTGAGATGACTTGAAATTAATTAAAGTGACTCGAATAATTGATTTGCCACATCTACTTACGATCATAAGAATAAATTATACTTAAATATAATTTTTTAAAATTTATCGATTAAGATTATAAGAATAAATTATACTTAAATATAATTTTTTAAAATTTATCGATTAAAATAATTTATTTTTTTATCATTAAACTTTTTCATAAAGTTCTGTTAATTTCAAAAACTGTTAATAACTATAAAGAGAGAGAGAGAGAGAGAATAAAAATTAGAGGTAAAACATACCTACATATGAAATGCCAGTTTACATATCCATTTGAATTTTGAAGTGGGAAAATGCCAGTTTCCTCCTTTTAGAAACTCTCCTGGAAGAAAAGAAAGGTGGGGAGTTCTTTGATGTATTTGCCTTTTTTGGGAAAAGCCTGTCTCAAACGTGAACTCTGAGAGACAGTTCCATAACGATTGCAAACTTCTCTTTTTGGGAGGGTCACAATCTTTGGACTTGCCGGTTACCGTTTCATTAAATTTAACATTTAAAAAAGAAAAAGAAAAGACCCAAGTTTATGTGGCATATCTCCTTTTTAATGTTTTAAAAATTTCAGTATTTTTAGTTTTTATGATTATTTAAATTGTCACTTTTCTAATATTGAAAAGTGTTAAAAATATTTTACGTATATTAAATATAAAAATATCAAATGATTAATATAAAAATAAATTTTTAAATCTTAATAGCTAATTTTTAATATTGATTCTCTCATATTTATATTAAAAATTTAATATGATATCATAATATGTTAATCTTATTTATCTAATTATCTTACTGATTGGTCCGATTTACCTCATTACCGAATTATCTTACCAATTGATATAATTTACTTGATTATCTAATTATCTTGCCAGTTGTCCAATTTACCTGATTATTTAATTATCTTATTGGTTGGTCCAATTCTAATTGTTTGAAATAATAATTTTAAATATCTCATTGTCACTTGAGAGAAAGTGTTAAAAGTATTTCATATCTATTAAAAATAAAAATATTAAAATATTAAGTGATTAATATAAAAATAGACTTCTTAATCTTAATAGCTAATTTTTAATATTGGTTCTCTCAAATCTATATTACAAATAAAAAATGGTTTTATGGAATACTAGAATTGGCAGCAATCATTTTTGCTGCTAAAAGCATAGAAATTATTGTTATACACTTATGACAATAAAATAAATTATCGCATCATTCTGCTAAAAAGTTGAGTTCGTAGTTTTTTTACAGCAATAATTACTTTGCTACTAGAAATTTATTAATAGCGATAATATTTTTTGTACAAAATTTATATAATTTATAATTATCTAACGTATAAAATAATTTGATATATTTAAGTTTTAAGTACTTCTAATATATAATTTATCTCATCCAATATCCAAAAGGAAAAAAAAAATCAAAAAAGCATTTATTTATATATTAGCATTTGAGAGTAACTTTTCATATCGCTACTGTTGTATGTTAACTTTTAATATCAATTTTTTATATTGCTGCCATATATTAGCTTTTAGCAGCAAAATTAACTTCTTGGTAAATATTTTGATGCCAATTCTACTATTTGTGCTAGTGACATAGATGTATTTTTTTTTTTTTATTAATTCAGTGGGTCAAGTACATGGGATTTTACCCCTTGTTATCTATTAAGAATTAATCCCACATCAAAAATTATTATAGGAAGTGTTCTTTGTCAAACTAATGGTTCGGTTGTTGCAACTTATTCTCTGTCTCTTATGGTATGTAAGTCCAATGATTCTAGAAGCCATGGCTATTAGAGAAGTTCTTTCTTGCGTTAAGGGTTATTCTCCCCAACATCTCATCATTAAGTCTAATTATTTAGTTGTGATCCAACTTCTTCAACATAAGGATGTAGGTAATATTCATTTGTCTTTGGTTATACAAGACATTGATCTTTGGCTAACGAGATTGATATTGAGTTCCACTCTTTCTCTCATGTCTACCGAGAAGGAAATATGATTGCTCATTTTTTAGCTATAGAGAGTTTAAGATTTCATTCCAGAACTGTATGGGAGAATACTCTTCTAATTTATATTTTAGACTATCATTTTGTTAATCTTTCTTTTTAATAATACTAATTTCATGCTCGTGCGTTACACAATTTATTTATATTTTTAGTTAATTATTAATTTGTTATAATATTATACTATATAATATAATTTTTTTATCAATTTGACTAATATATTTAAAAAAATTAAGAAGTATTGAAAAGAAAATTTACATAAATATAAAAATAAATAAATATAACTAAACGTCAAAATATTTAATTGAAAATAATTATTTTAATGATACATTTGTAATAATATTTTAATTTTTTTAATATAAGTATGCATTTTACTATTAATATTTTAACACTCATAAAAGTATAAAATCATATATATATATATATATATATATATATATATATATATATATATATATATATATATATATATATATATATATATATATATATATATATATATATATATATATATGTTAAAGAAAAATCAATAAAAAATAATTAGACAAAAATTTATGATAAAATATTTGAAAATTAACAAAAGAAAAACTAATCTCTTTATTATTAAGTTGAATATTTTATGTGAAAAATATAAAAATTATATCTATTCATTTGTCATGTCCTCTTTTTACATATAAAAACACATACATATATGGGTAAGATCATATATATATATATATATATATATATATATATATATATATATATATATATATATATATATATATATATATACACTTAATTTAGGTTACAAATCTCATTAATTAATAATAGTTGTATTAATTGAAAAATAAAAATAAAAATTTTGTTGGTTACAACTCATAATTATATATGTTTTTAATATATTTAGTAGTCATAATGATTATTAAAATTATTTATGAATTACAATTTTTTTTTTATAAAAATTATTCATAACACAACTCTATGATTATATATTGTTTAATAAAAAATATCATAATTAATATATATATATATATATATATATATATATATATATATATATATATATATATATATATGATCATAAATAAATGTTTTAAACTAATAATTTATGTAACATATTCTTTTAAATTATGATAAAATTAAAAAATTTCAGTTTTATTTATGTTACATATCATAATTATATTTATAATATATTTAATTGTCATAATAATTTAAGTTATAAATTTTATTAAGTAATATTAATTGTTTTTAAAGCTTATTTCTAATGTGGATCAATAAAATATATATACATGGCAAACACATGTCATGTAGTTAAAACTAATAAATTCTAAGCATGTTATATATATATATATATATATATATATATATATATATATGAGATTTTAATAAAGCAATTTTTTTTTTATTTTCATAACCTTAAATACATTGATTTAATATTTTATATATTAACTCAACTTATAATGACCATAATTATATTCATTTCAGTTTTAATATTAATTTACCATAATAAAAGCAAATTATTAGTAAATGTTAATATTATTAATTAATTTATTCTTACCATGTGGACGAATAAAAAGTAAATACATGACAAATATATATCACGTGTCAAATTTTAAGATATTCTAAACCTGCTATATATATATATATATATATATTAGATTAGATTTGCTTTGGTCCACATCAAAAGAAAAAAAAAATAAAATTAATCTCACATTGAAAAAATATACTAAAAATACATGGATATATAATAATTTAAGTTTAACTATCTAATTGGTTAACTCTAATTTTTTAATAATGATTGACTCAAATTCATTAAATCCCAATTCATTTGTAAGTTTAACCTACACCTATTCAAATTACCTATTTCTTTTTAATTCAATTTCTATCATTATATGCTTTTAATTTCATGAAAATAAATAAAAATCCCAATTAATAAAAAAATAATACATTGAAATTTATTTAATAAACAGCATACATTTTGCTATTTTTATCTTATATTTGTAAATTCTTAAAATAATTAAAAATAAATAAAATTATGATGATTTGTATCCCATACATTCCACAGATAATATATATATTATACATCCTGCTGAGTTAACACTGCATCAATTATCTTACTTCACATAACATATATTAATACATCATGTGCTGCACACTAAAAATTCGTGGTAGATGTGACCCATTATGAATAAAAAGATAAAATTTCAAAATTAATTTCATGTTCATAAGTTGATACGACGAATTTTGATTTAGTAAATTCATAGTAAAATATATCAAGGAGAACGTTCTTTTCAACTTATTTTTAATGAGTTTAAATATCAATTACCCTTTTAAAATACATGTCATTTATTCATTTATTTTTTATCCAATCATTTCCCATCATTGGTTCACTTCTTACTAAAAAATATTTAGCCCTTATTACCTTTCTTATACCTTTCATTCAATCTTTTGCCCTCATTTTTAATTTCTCTTTTATTATCTCAATTTTTCTTTATGTCTTATGTATTCCCTACTAAGAATTTTGTGTATCATAATTGCATGAGTTCGCCAATAATATCTAGTCTAAAGGACTAGATTTGAAATCCCAAGATTAAGAGATTTTAGTTTCGATCTCTGCATATAATGGGGATTATTTATATTTAATTTTATTCAATTTGAATGATTAAAATTTATTTGTTATTATATTAATATTTGTAATTAATATTTGACTTATATATGATATTTCTTGAAAAAAAAATTACTTTTTTTCTTTATTTTTTTATTTAGTAGTTTCAATTAATCAGAATTCAAGCTGAGTGAGATCATGAAGATGGCAAAACTCTTCTTTAAAAATTTTAAAACAGTTGCATACTCAAAACTCGAAAATAAAATTACTTCTCTTCTTTATAATATCTCGTAATAGCAAACATCTCTAATTTTATTTTCCATTATAGGCACTAAACATAAGAGCTCACTAAAATTACCCACTTTTCTTTTTAAGCTCTTCTTACCATTTTGACTATAGCATTAAATTTATGCTCAAAATGGTATTTGTATATAACATAAAAATAATTACTTGCAAGAAACCAAATATCTTATTAAAAAATAATTACTTGCAAGAAACCAAATATTTTATTGACAAATATGTATAATATGCCTTTAAAAAAAAAAAGATATGTTATATATCTAAAAAAAGATAAAATACAATGAAAAATAGATCTTTGGTTGATAATTAAGAGAAAATGAGTACAATCAAAAGCCCTTAAACAAAAACTAAATGGGCTCTTTTGAGTTTTGAGAGCAATTCATTTCTTGCAAAATATACCAAAGGAAAGGACACTAATTTACACGAAGTAACATAGTCAATTTAATCAACAACAAAACAAAACATTAACACCACCTTCGGATTATTCTATTTCTAGTTGCAAAAACAAATAATTATACTTGGCCAAAGCACATGATCATTATCATAATTAAGTGATTAATTAATTAATTAATTAATTACCCTCCCAAAACCAAACCCATCATTTTTCTATTTTAAATCAAAACGATGGAACGACACCGTATTGCGCATCTGCGATGAAACCAACCGAAGAAGGAGAGTTATATAGGCGGTCTATATCGGAGTCAATTTCGGTTCGTTTTGCGAACCGGCCTTTGATTCTGGGTCGGGTTTCAGCATAAGCTTTTCGAGAAGCGTAGCGTATGGTCTTTTCAAACTTCCGGTTCTTTCTCTTCTCTCTGTACCTCAATACTCTAGCTTCACGATCAATTGAACAAATCTGATTTGTTGTTGCAGTTCCTGAGATGGGTCCATTTGGATCGGCACTAGTATTCAAGTTCCGGCCAAACGGGTATGATATATCGGACATAGAGTTTCCATCTGGAACCACTCCTACATCAAGAGAAGACGAAGAAACCTGAAAGAAAATCAAATTCAAGATTCAAAACCAATAACTATGGCGAAAAAAATTTCAATTTCAATAAGTTTAGGAGAGTTATTTACGCTGTGGCTTAGTGACTCAGACGGGTAGTTGAATGAAGAAAGCTTTGATCTACAGAAATCTACATCATAACAAATTTCATTGTTGATGATTGGTACTGGAGTTGGTTTAGTTTGTACTGGCACCACGCTATCAGTGCCTGCGCTATGGTGATGGTTCTGATGATGAAAATCCATATCAAGAAATGGATCCATTTCAGAGAAAAATAAATCCCCAGACTTCATTTCAGGATTTTCCAATCCTACTAATTTTGAATTGATGGTTGGAGGATTCGGTAACAGCCACGAAACGCCATCCACATCATTGTCTTGTTGGTGATGGAATCCAGCAGCAACGGAGCGACCATTATGATCATTAGGAACTAAAAAATTAAACGGTGAAGATTTAACGAGAGACTCAGCAGAATCGAAAAACGGTTCAATCGAGACTCGTTCGTGACGTTGAGCAAGAGGATTAGCAGAGTGGATATCAGCATCGCAGGTGACACAAAGAGCAGCAGCATCAGCTTTGCAAGTGACAGCAGCAGGTGCTTGTTCACAAACCTCACACATCCAGATGCGCTCATGTCGTGAAACGAGCTTATTGGTGCCGTGAATTTTGGAATCACAGTTTAGACAAAGAAAAGCCGAGTCAGCACGGCAAAACACAGCTGCTGGCTGCGTTTTGCAAGTGTCGCAGCGTCGCGCTGCGACACCAGTCCAACCGCCGGTTAAGGACTTTAAGGAATCGAGTTCAATTCTCATGATTTGGAAAAACAAAGAAAACGCTAACTAGGGAAGTGGGGGCTAGTAGGTTGTATATCTGGGCATTGTGAAAACTTAGCAATTGATTTTTATCTATCTAGTCAGAGGAGAGGAAATCTGGCTGATGACGAGTTAGAAGGAGACACGTGGATAGGTTTTTAGCCACATAAATAATTATTTATTTATTTTTTTAAGTTTTGGGATTTTAATAATGTTTGTGAGATGTAATTGTCATGGTGTCTGTGCCGACCTGGGTCCCATTTGTGAGAATGGGGAAGAGGGTGTTGTAATGGAAAATAATATGGATGGGCATTTTCTAATGGTGGGGCAAATATGGCTTGGCTTGGCTTCTCATCCAATTATTTTGGGTTTTTTATTTTATTTTATTTTATTATTCCAATATGTAGTAGTATTATCCATTCGAAAAAAATAATAATAATAAAAAAGACTTTTAAAAAAAAATTGTTAGTACCTGGTAAGGGTGTAAATGACTTAAAGCAATGTACATTAAATCACATATATAATGTAAAAATTTCATTATATTAATAAAAAAAATATTAAATAAGTGGTCTTACTTTTTATATTGTAATAAAAGAAAGTGAATAAATCAATAAAATTAATTTTATTGGATTGGAATAGCCTAAAACTTGAATTGTTTAACTATAAATTCTTAGATTGGACTTCATATGAGTTTGAGTTAACTAAATTTGATTAATAATTTTGAGTTGAAAATGAAATTTGAAATGATATTGAAATATGATAATTTAGTTTGAATAAATCCAAATCCACTTTATGTATTTATATATATTTATTATGTATTTTTCATATAATTGATATTTTTCTAATAGAATTACTTAAGAAAGAGATATGTATTATGAATCTCAATGCAAATAATATTTTTTTTAAATAAGATAATATTTTAAGAACACAGGAGAAATAGAGTCTCAACTATTGAATTTTGCAATAAAATCAATTGCTTTTACTAAGACATAAGCCACTTAATACACAGATCTTTTTACAAATTTAATAACTAAATTAAAATTTTATTTATTTTTTAATTTTCAGCAATCCTTGATAATCAAGTCAAAATTGGAGTTCATTTTTGTAAAATATTCATAGCCCAAAAGTAAAGTTAGGATTGGTACTTCAGTTTAGGCTTCTACTACTAATATTGATATCACAAACTTCTTCATGGCCATATCATCTACAAGAGTTGCATTGTGATTTCTACATATGATTGCCAAACCAACTAACCCCAAAATAGGATTAAAGCTAGCATCTGAATTGAATTTGAATATTTCAGCAGGTGGGGCCTTCCATTTGCTAACTAGGATAGAACATTGTAGCCTTGGAGAATTTTGTTGGAGTGCTTGAGCATTTTTGTATTCCTTACAAATATTTACAACTTGATTTGTTGTTTTTATTGGATTTGGGGGATTTCTTTTAAAAATACAATCATTTTGGATGAGCTAAATAGACCAGTAGAGAGTAACAGTCATAATTGGAACACCATCTATTTTCGACATTAAAATACTCTTCCACCAAACAACAAAATTCTATAGTAGTTGGATTTGGAAAGAAGGTAAAAGTTGAACCAAACCAAAAAGAATGTGTATGAAGGAAAAAGAAACGCATGTATTCCAAAGTTTCATCAAATCCGTAGAAAACCTCGCACCTCATATCCACCATCATTTTCCTCTTTAGAAAATGGACTTTCATTGCTAGAGCATTGCAGCAGGCTCTCGTGATCGATTTCCAAAATCTCTTTCATTCTTCTTTTGTTATCTGACGTATAGATGATGATGCATTGTTGCTTCTTACATCGTCATCATATTTAACTAGTCTATGATACATTGATCGAACCTTGAACTCACCTTTAATGTCCCAATGCCATATCCATTCATCAGTTTCCTCTATATTGCCGATAGGGATTTTTCAAAATGCTTAAGCTTGTAAAGGTGTGAAAAGATTATTGAGCTTCCCCTCATCCCATCTATCATTCTCGTATATTAGGTCCTTAACTCTAAGGGTTTGTATTTGAGTCGTCCTAGGAGATTGTATTCAAAATCTTGGCGTATCAAGGATCTAAGTATAAAAATTCATATATTATGGCCATTACCAACATTTAGCCTAGCACCTTGTTTGAGAAATTCCCTTGTAGCTAAGAGACTATGCCACCTCTTATGAACCTCTATGTCCTTTTTCAGTTGTCCAATCAGAAAAAAGAAAAGTATTTAGCTTTCATTATTCTTGCCCAAATACATTAGGATGATGCAATAATCTCTGTGCTTGTTTTGCAATTAATGCCTGGTTAAAGAATTCTAGCTACTAGTTTTGGATTTTGTTAATTTATCCAATGAGGTGAATGATACTCCATTCTTCTTCGAATCCTTTCCCCACCAAAATCTATCTATAAGTCCATTTATCTTATGGGAAACCCTAAATAAGACATTAGATATGTGGGAATTGTTGTCAAGATCGATTTCACCATCACTCCTTAACCTTCATATGATAATAAATTTCTCTTCTATGCATTTGCTTATTTTTTCACTCTATCCAATATGAATAAGCATGCTACCATTTTTTTTATCTTCCCCAATAAATGGGAAGCTCTAAATAAATATCATTGTTAGCCATTTCTTTCATATCAGTGAGGTTCAATATCCTTTTTTAAGTGTTCTTTGGAATTCCTTTTCTAAATAGGATGGATGATTTTTGTGGGTTAATCTTTTGCCTAGATGCATCACAAAATGTCTTAAATATTAACTGAATATAGTTGATTTCCTCTGTGGTGCCCTTTCTAAATAGGATAGTGTCATTAGCAAAAAGCATGTGAGAGATGCTGGGGCTCTTGCGAGATACCTTAATGCCATAGATTTCACCATTGCTTATTGCTTTGTCTAGCATCAGACAAAGAGCATTAGACATAAATAAAAATAGGTAGCGAAAAGTGGGTCACTTTGGTGCAATCCTCTAAAGGGTTTGAATTTCTAGGTGGGCACCTCATTCATTTTGACTAAGTAAGATACTATTGTGACACACTAAGCAATCAAGTTGATGAAGTTTCCATAATATCCCATTCTTCTCATAGTTGCAAAGAGGAACCTCCGTTCTACGCTATTGTATGACTTATGCATATCTAGTTTAATAGCACATTTATTGGATAGTTTTGTTGGAGATTGATTAAGATTATGGATCATCTCATGAACAATAAGCATATTATCCTGTATGACTTGATTGAAGATGAAACAAGCTTAACTGTTGGAGACTAAGAATTTCATCGATGGTTTAGGTCTCATCGTGATTATCTTTGCCACAATTTTATATAGAAAGTTACATAAAGAAATAGGTATAAATTGAGATATATTGGTAGGAAGTGGTACCTTTAGGATCAAGGCAATAATGTTTGTGTTCACTTCCTCTAGCACGATTCCAATTTCAATGAATTTCAAAATAGCATTTGTTACATTAGGACCCAATTTTTGCCATGCTTTTTTATAAAAAAAATCTCTTGGGAATTAGTCAGCTCTAAGGGCTTTGACACCTCTTAGACTGAAGATAGCCTTATGAATTTCATGAGTAGTCGTTGGAACTAAGAGAGCCACATTAGTTTCTTACGACACCACTATACTAGCACTAGACTGCCTCTATGCCAAAGGGCTTTTCTAAACTATAGAGCTACTTGAAATAATTAAGCCATGTCTCTAAGTGCTCTTTCACCCTCAACCCAATGCCCTTCCTTATCACGAAGCTTGATAATGGTGCTATATTATTTTCTCTCAATGGCAGTCGCATGAAAGAAGCTTATATTCATATCCCTTGCTTGGAGCCATTATAGGCAAGACCTTTGATAGCAAAACCATTCTTCCATTCTCCAACATTAATCCAATTCTTCTAACTGATGTCTCTCTTGAAGTTTGTCATAATCATTCATTAGCTTCTCATAAAGCTTGTCAATCTTCTATTTCAGTTCTTTTATATGTTCCTTGTAGTTACCACTTCCTGTTTATGCCGTTACTTTAAAAAGGATGCATAAGAAATTAATTTATGGTTAATGTTATGCGAATTGCCAACTACTTGCTTAGTTCTCTAAGCTCTAATAAGCACATCTCACGATTGTTGGTGCTTAAGCCAAATATGAAACCATAGTATTTACATCTATAAATTCAAAGCCAAAACAATAGGCTAATGGACTGATCCCACCAATCTCTCATGAAATACGAAAGTTGAATAAAAAATGAGTTGGCAATTCACATTACCCACTAACTTGTCCAATATCCTTGCAATTATCTTATCTCCTTCCCTTTTATTGTACAAGGTATAAATATTCCCTGTGAAACTGATATCCATAAGATCACAAGAATTTAGCTAGTTTTAGAGGCGGTACATAAAATGCACTGCATCCAACTTTCCTCCACATTTTTAAGCCTAAATGACTATGCCATTGAAGTCACCTCCACAAGCCTAAGGTTTATCATTTGGTGGTCAAATAAAACTCCATTGAAGAAGAATTCCCTATCACTTTACCCTTTGTGTTTCCCCATAGAAAAAAAAAGTTTAAAATCATTCTTACTTTGAATCTTGCCTAACACAATGTGTATGGAAGAAGTTTTTTTATAAGGCCAAAATATCAATTTTGAATCTATGTTGCCATCACAAGAGTAAATGCCTTGCTAGATAATTTATTTCCACATAACTTACATTATCAAATCCAAACTAAGAAATTTGATGATAGAGAAACACACAGAACGAAATGAGAACTTAGGAAGTATTAATAGATAAATAAAACAAGACTGACAAGTGTTAAGAATTCAGCTACAGAAAGAGAGAGGATTCTTAGTTCTTAAAACTCCAAAAGAAGTATAGAAAACTCCACGAAGGAGAGAGAACTTATAAAACAAAGAATTACAACAATTTTAATATACTTATAATCAATGACACTATTTTTCAGAATAATTAATGTCATTATAATTACAATTAGGGCTTTATAGCCAAGCTGTTTACAAGCAACTTGGTATTTGGCTCGTTAAAATTTCATTCCCGTTTGATTTATTTTATAAATAAGTCAAATTTAAACCTTATTTTAAAACTTAATAAATAAATGAGCTGAACTCAAGCAAAGTTAAACTAGACTTGATTAGACTAATGAATAATTCGATTATTACTCATGAATATTTTGATTAATAGGCTTGTGAATGGCTTGATTATTATTATTATTATTATTATTATTATTATTACTACTGCTGCTGCTGCTATTACTACTTTAATAATTTTGGTATTTCAAAAGTATATTTTAATACTCTTATAATCTTTTTGGTAATCTAATTTGATTAAAATACTTTTAATTAATGTAATATAATATTCCTAATTATATAATCTAATATTCTAATCTTTAAAAATAATTTATTAATTAATATCTTTGTGATATATGTAATACCCAATTTTATGATTATTTTTATTGCTAATTGGATGCTTTTGTATTTATATTAGTTTTAAATATTTCTTGTTATAGTTATTTTATTAGAAATAAATATTTAGAAAAAATGAGTATTTTGATAAGTTATAAATGAGTCAAGTTCGAGCATAATTTAATTATAATTTACTAACATGCTAATCTCGAATTTAGCTTGATCATAATTTATAAACAAACTTTTGATGAGTCAAACTCAAATTTAAATGAGCCAGCTTGAATATATTTTTCAAACTTGATCCAAGCTCGAATTCGAGCTCGAGCTCAAATTCAGAAGAAAAAATATCGAGTCGAGTTTGAATAAGTTAAACCTCAATTACACCTCTAATTATAGTAAAGGTAAAAAAGTAAAACAAATATAAATTTTTAATTTTTGTGCCAAAACACAAATAGACTCTGAATTTATGTCAATGTCTATTTGGTTGTTTATAAGGGAAAGACTTAATTACACATAGTGCATATATTAAGTCTGATAAAAGAATTACACTTGGATGTAAAGGGCATATTGACGTCTTTACATTTAAAAAATTAATAAGTATATTTGTAACATGAAATATTAATTAATGATTAGTTTGATGTATAAAAATACAAAAAAAATTATACCAAGAGCAGTTAATAATATGCTTTTGCCCGACCCTTTAAAAGAAATTTTTAAGTAAATTAAATTTATCACATCACATTATAAACTACCAATGATCATATTCGTTATTGTTTAGTGGGTTTTAGATAAATAATGATATATTTAATTTAATTTAAATGATATATATTTAAACATTAGTTTTTAATGCCGAAAAGCACATTATAACTTAAATATATATTTGTGAAATAATACAAAATAGGATGAAAAGAAAATAGTTACTATTCCAAGCAAAATGGTTATCCTCAATTTTGAGTCAAATTTAAATATAAAATATTTGTGTCATAAAATAATAAATTATAATTACAAATTTTAATAAAAAGTTTTCAATATGTAAAATTTATTATGTATAGCAAATATTTTCCAAATTTATAAAGTATGAATGCTTTTTAAGAAAGGAAAAAAATAATTATTCTATTTCATTGAATACCCTTTTTTTTTTTTTTTCCAGTTGCATTCCGCAAATCAAACGAGACATATAGGCTGACAAATTATCTACCAATTACCACAAAACCCAAACGAATGTGCCAGTGAAAATGATTTTTTTTTTTAAATCTTAAATTATTTTCGTTGATAAATTTTGAAATTTTCTTAGGCGATTAATTTTATTTCTGTAGTACAGTAACTATATTATAAATAATACTATATAGTTTTATTTTTTTATATTACAATTTAGAATGGGAACATAAAGAATAATAAATTATTATAAAAAAATTATATGATTAAATAAAGACTAAAAATTTGTTTAAGGGAGAGAAAAATAAAGAATAACATTTGATACAATTGTTGTAGATAAACATTATAAGGTTCAATATCCATGAATTTTATAAGCCATTATGATTAAAACAAAATTATAGAATTTTTAATTTAGAATTTTTCATCTAAGAAAATTATAATTTCATAATTTTTTTATTTAACAAAATTAACTTAGATTTATTTATACAATAAATTTTACAAATAGTATATGTGGATTATATGAAATAATCTAGCATAATGCAATAAATTATAGTTAAGAAGCCTATTAAAGTCTATGATATGATCTGTATACTCATGGGCTCATAAGTAGGTAAATATTAGAATTCACTTTTACAAAATTAATTGGCTTCTCTTAGGTCTAACATCCATTCACTTATAAATCATTTTATATATTTTTTTATTATTTGATATGAAATTCATTTCCCAACAAGGTCAGATATTTATATAGAAATTAGATTATGTTTGGTTCGCAGAATAAAATACACAAAAAATAGAATAATTATTCTTGAGAAAAAAATATGGTAGAAATAGAATAATTATTCTAATTTCATAATTTGATTCATAGTATAAAATAATTACTCTATTCACATAAATGACCATAATATTCTTATAAATTAATTTCACTATTAATAATAAATTAAATATAATTTTACCAAATTTTATTTAATAAATAATTTAAATGCATAATAAATAAAATTTTTATTTGATTTAAAATTTAAAAAACAAAAAATAAAAATGAAAATTTGAAAATAAAATAAAAAAAAATAAAGCAATAGTAGTGAATTTGAACTTGCCAATATTTTTTAAAAGTAAAAATGGAAATACTATTTTCTATAGCCTTAAGAATTAGTATTCTTTAATTTTTTGTAAAATATATAATTTATGAAAATTGTGAAATTGTTATTTTATAAAATTAATATTCTTATTTGAACTTTAATAATAACTATTTTCACACGGTTTTGTTTCTTATAATTGGAAGGGAGAAATTCTACTTTGTACTCAACAAAGTCTTAAGAATAAGAAGAAATTACTTCCAAATCATATGATATTTTATGACTATATAAAGTCAGAAGGTAATAATAAACCTTTTATTAATATTAACAAATTATTTTATTTTTAATTTCAAAACTAGTTCTTTTTTTTTTTTTTTTTCAAATCAATAACTAGTTCGGTTGATAAGTATTTTTTTCTCATTTTTTTGACTAATTTAAATTTAAAAAAAAACTCAAAAAAATATTTTGCTCATTTGTAAATTTATAATTTTTAGCATGAATTTTCTATCTTCAATTAAAATAAAAAAGAAAAATTTAATATGTTCTGTGAAAATTTAACATGATTCAAAAAATAATTAAAAAAAAAAACCCTCCCTCATTCCTCATGTGAGTGAAGTTCAATGTAGACATTTGCAAATGAATGAGGTCCACACTTTCTATGAGGTTGCATACTATAATCTTTGTTTAGTGATTGAAATGAAGTCAAGATTCAATTAGATGAAAGGAATTGATTAGTGAAACTTAATTAGAAACTTTAGAGAAATTTCATGGCATGACATGTGATGATGAGTAGGTGATATTGATATTTGTATATTTATATATTTGTTTGGAAAATCAAATAACATGAAGAAAAGAATAGAAAAAGACTTGTTCAATTAAGGCATCTCTTGTAAAGCTTCTTGGGTTATTGGGTACCGGAAAAAGCTTTTAATTGTCATCACCTCCTTTACTCCAATTTTATATATTTCTTCACTTTTTCAATATGGAACAATTAATTAGTTTTTAAGTTAAAAACTTTTAGTAAAAGATATTTCATGTAAAACTTAAATTACTATTGAAATAATTAGAATTAAAGTAAATTAATATAAACCTAAAGATTAATTTGATTGATAAGAAAATATGCTCTTTTTCTTATTATAAGAATTTAATTCTCAAGGCAAATACCTAAAAAATAATTCCCAAATATACAAGTAGAGCCTGGAATATGGAAATGCTCTCTTAGATTAATTTAGAAAAATAATTTAATTTTGATTGATAGTAACTATTTGATGAATTTCTTGACCGTTTAAATTTAAAAAAAAAAAAAAGTAAACTAATATAAATATTCAATATTACCCACAATCTATTTTTTAACCTATTTGATTTTACTTTAAATTAATAATATGGATAATTTTCATAACATATATTAAATTTACTTTATAATTCAACCTAATTATTTTTTAAGATCTAAGCAAGGTAATTTCAATAATAATTGGATGGGTGGCCCTTAGATAGTGGACCAAAATCAACCTCTTGTTTTCTTCTTGTTTAGCAGCAATAATAAGCCGATACATGCCTTTAGTATATTGTTTTTTCTCTCCCATCAAGTACGGCTATGGAGTTTTTGTGATGTATAGGTCTGGTCTGTTGTGAAAACTATGGTGGAGTCCGATAAGGTCTAACTCTCCTACCTCACTCTTCTTTTCAAGGTTTTATCTATAGGTGAGAGAGGGGGAAGAGATGGTTAAGGCTAGTGATGGAGCTTCACAAATAGAAGTTGTTTCTTGCTTGATATGCTCTATTTTGGCTATAAAAGGAACTCAGATGGGCAAATTTGTTTTGTTTTGGTTTGAGTTTTTCAATTCCTTGTTCTTGTTGGCCCATTTCTAGTTTAATTTGGAGGACAAGCCCAAGATCTAAATGGTACAAGACTCTGTTAATTGATCAACAGAAGATCCCCTACTCTTAAAATTGTTCTAGGTCTTTTCTCAGCCACAAGCAGCAATAGCAGTGGCGATGGAGAAGGAAGATGCTTTTGGAGAAGACAAATGTATTAAGGGATTCTTCCGTAATTTTTCTTATGTGAAAAGTCGGTGGGCTGTCTATTGGACAAACTATAATGTCTGCATTCTCAATTGGGTGGGCTTGGCCTGAACTTTACAGTCAATAAGACTTTCTCTTACTGGATCAATCTTGATCGTAATAGTTATAATTATATTATTTTCGGCCTCGGCCCTTATTAATATCAACAAATTCTCTTCTTAGAGAAAAAAAATTATAATGCTACAATTTTCAAATTATATAATTTAGAGTTGGTAAATTTCAAAGTCTCAAGAGTCCCATCAAAACTATTAATACCAAAATAGATAAACTATGTTTTGGGAGTAGTGAAATATGCACTTGAAATTAACTCGATTTTAATCAAGTTGAGCTCAAGTTTTATCTATTCAAATAAATTATTAGATTAAAATTAAACTTCTTAATACTCAGTCTTTGAAATTCTCAAACTTACAGTAAAATGTTCTTAATTTGTTGTTTGTTAATTATAACTCTTTTAGTAATTGGAACAATATAGAATTTTAATTATGAGAAAATTTTGATATGCAAATTTTTAGTGATATTACCAATAAATTAAATATTTTATTCAATTATTTTTCATCACTAAGTTAGTATATAAGTTAGATTTTTTCTTTTATTTTTATTATTGTCTTATTCTAATCAAGATCAATTTTTATTATAATTAAATTATATATTAATTAATTAATTATTGTTATCCAAGATTCAATCAATAAATATCTATATTGATCCAATTTAAATAAATAATTAGTAAGCGATCAATAAAGAGGCTCTTAAATAAATATGTTTCTCCCTTCTTTCGTACTTAAATAAGTATATTAACCAATATAGTATAACAACATATAAAAGCCTCTTAATAATTTTGTTTGTCCACTCTCCTATTCTCACTATGAGCTTTTAATAATTTGACTCGTTAGCATAATTTTTAATTTTTAATTTTCACCTAAATTCAATTTTTTTCTTTTTAAATAGATGGATTAATTAATTAATTAATTATCTTCTACGCACAATTAGTTTTAATTTATATTAAACTATCTAATCATAATTAGTTATTAATATTTATTAATTTTATAATTTTATAATTGTAATGACTAATCATTGAGGATTTTTATTTATTATTAATGTAAATATTTTAATTAAAATAAATATATATTTAGGATGACAAATAATTATAAAAGAATGAGAGTGATTTTAATTTGACTTCATAAGATAATTTTTGTACTATGAAGTTATCACTAATCCAGAATCATTTATTAATTTTTTTTTTAATGTTTTACATCAATTATATCCTAAAATTGAAGTAGGTGTAGAATTAAAATTTTTATCTTATTAATTATAATTTTACATGAAAATAACTGATCACTTTTTCTCCTTTTCAGACTGGTTTCCTTACTTTCATAACATACTTATAATTTTATCTTTTTATTATTATATTTTTGATATAATAATTTTTTATATTTGATTGTACTCACAATTCATGTGACTTTTTAAACATATAAGAAATCTATGAAAACTAATCATAAACTCATATCATGATACAAAAATATAATATTTTACTAAATATTTACCCAATAAAATCATAATTCATCAAAAAAAATTGAAATGTAAGTACTTTGCTAAAAATATTTTATACAAATATATCTATAATTGTTTATTAAAAAAAATATATGTTTATCATTTATTAAGATTTAGCAAACTCGTTAGCATAATTTTTAGTTTGTAATATTCATCTAAATTTAACTTTTCTTTCTAAATAAATAAAAAATAATTAATTAATTTTATTCTAAGTATAATTAGTTTTAATTATATTAAACTACCTAATAATTAGTTAATTATTAATATCTAATAATTTTATAATTCTAATAACCAATCATTGAGATTTTTTATTTATTATTAGCATTAATATTTAATTAAAATAAAAATATATTTAGGATGGCAAATAATTATGAAAAGATTTTGAGTAATTTTAATATGACTTCATAAGATAATTTTTATATTATGAAAGTTAACACTAATCAAATAGTAATTTGTTACTTTTTTTTATATTTTATATCAACTATATTGTAAAATTTAAGTAGAGGTAAAATTAAAATTTTTATCATATTAATCTTAATTCTACCCAAAAATAACTGATAACTTTTGTCCTCCTTTTTACGTTGGTTTCCTTGCTTCCTTAATATATGTATAATTGCATCTTTTTATTTTATTAGTGATATGGTAATTTTTTATATTTCACTATACTCGCATTTCATATAATTTTTTAAACACATAAACAACTTATAAAAACTAATAATAAACTTATCGTAAAAAATATAATACATTACTAAATATTTACCCGATAAATCCATAATTTGTCAAAAACTTTTTAAATATAAATATTTTGCTAGCAAATATTAATTTTTAAATTTTTATATTAATTTATGAAATTAATTATGTTATTATAAACCATATATGTGGAAATTGACATAAAAGGAATAATATTTATTGTACTTGGTAAGAAATTTTATAATTATAAAAAGTACTATATCAAAACATTAACTAATTTTTCAAATTAATAAGCTTAGTAGTACAAATACTACAATACCAACTTGAAAATTAATATATTATATTAATTTTATTTAAATTAAATATAATTAAGTATATATTAAATAGTAGGTATTTTATTCTTTCTTTATTATAATTGAATTATTTTTTCTTTATTTAAATTAAGTATAATTAGCTATTAAATATAATTAATTATATATTAAATAATAATTATTTTAATTTTTCCCTATTCTAATTGAATTCGTTATTCCTTATTTAAACTAAACATAATATGATAATTATATTATTTAATTAATAAATAATCATATTATCCATTATAAATATACAATTAAAAAAAATTTAGTGAGGACTCTTAAATAATTTTACTTATCTCCCCACTCTTCTATATATATATATATATATATATAATTAAATACATTTTTAATATAATATTTATATTAAAAATAAATTTAATTATATTATATTATCCTATAGTTCTGCCTACCACTACCAAATATAATTTTAATGTCTATTCGGGGAAAGCCAAAAGGAGGAAGGTGCTATGAGTGTACCAGAGGGTGAGGGGAGGACAAATATAAGCCTAATGGCTTTCTTTTATTTAGAAGGGTGTACTCATCAAAATGTAACTTTCATTCTTTGTTTTATTAACTAAGTACTTATTTAAATTCAAATCGCAATCTTTCGATTTTATTGGATTTTCAATACAATTCAGCCAAGTTACATTAATATAATTTGCATTTTTTGAATGCCTACAAATTTAAAATTTTACATTTAACGATTCTCTACCATGGTAAACAAGTTTCATGCTCGTACATTGTATAATTTATTTTATATTTTTATACAATATTAATTTTTGGTAATTTAAAGCTATACTGATATATTATTTTTTTTAATAATTTAACTGATATATTTGAAAAAATTAAAAAACATTAAGAAGAATTTACAAAAATATAAATAAGTAAATAAATATAATTAAATATCAAAATATTTAATCGAAATTACTTATTTAAATTATTATAATGTGAGCACACGCAGAGATATTTTATATTTATAAATGATTTAGCTTACAAATTTTATTAAATTATAAAAATTATAAGATTTAATATTAAATTTTTCTTATGTTACAAATCATAATTATATAAGCTTCTAATGGTTTCAATTATAATAATGTTGATAATGATTTATTCATAATTTAGGTTATAAATCCGTTTAAATGCTACAGTTAAAAATAAGCTAAGTTATTACATTATTTTTATAATTTTAAAATTGAATTATCATAATGATTTATTTAAATTATTCATAATATATTAATATAAAAGGACTTAAAGAAAATTAACAAATAATCTCAAATATTATCCATAATGAATAATATTTATGTAATATTCTAAATATCATAATGATTTATTTGAATTAGCAAAATTAGTTTGAAATATTAATATATTTTTCTTATTTTTAATTATATAAATTATTTATTTTATTAATACTTGTTAATATCACTTAAAATAATAATATAATAAATTATATTTATTTAGATAATAGTTACCATTTTTTTGCACATGTTTATTAATAGAATTATATATTTTATATTTAATATTAAAATTTTTATTATTATCTTTTTATTTTATTTTATAAAATAAAATTCTCATATCACGTTGAATTTTTTTAAAAATGCTACCATTATATATTAATTTTTTAATATTATAAGGATAAAATAATCTTATAAATTAAATCTAAAAAATTTTCAAAGTGGTAGTGGCATGTAAAAAAAAATGTTATATTTTAAATTAACATAAATAAATATATGTAATAAATGCATAATGAAGAATATTAAAACATAACATTTAGATCAATAGAAAAATAACATTTAGATCAATAGAATATATGGTAAAATTTAGAATATTCTAAGTATATCTATATATATTGGAAAACTAAAATATCATAGCATTAAAAAAAAAATGAGGAGAGTATAAGAACTTAAAGGACTATTCATTAAAAAACTAACAAAAAAAAAAAAACCTTATTGATAAAAAAATCTTATTTATAAGCATTAAGTAGTCACCATATGCTTCCATGGTTTTTTTATCATATGGGTTTATCATGATTTTTAATATGCTTTCAAATCTAGAACCCCATGAGCATGTCTAAATCACAGCAAATGAACATGCAAAACCCCATAAGCATGAAATTTATAACTACACGTTAAAAAAAAAAAAAAAAAAAAAAAAAAAAAAAAAAAAAAACCTCACCAGGATGAAAATATTTTGGCAAGTCACAAGAGATTGCTTAAATAATTTAGTTAAAAGCAAATTCATAAGCACCTTAAACCAAATGACAATTATAGATAATTATTTTCATACCTCAAGGTTATAATGGATATGAAACTCACGTAATGATATTCAACAACTAAGAATTCACCATTTTTTTAAGTATTATGGATGCATTTGTTATGATTGATCACTACTCAACTTATTAATAAATTTTTAAAGAAATATAGCAAATCTTGAAAAATTGATAAAACTGATTTATAGAATTTGATAATAAATGTGTAGGATTTCTTGATTATATTATCATTAATTAAAAGATAATAATTTCATTAATGCTACGAAAATCTAAAAAATATATAGTGTTGATATATATGGTTGCTAAGGAAGTAATTAAAAATAAAAAGTTATGAACAAAATTACATTTTACTAATCCATTTTTTTAAGATACTACTTTTATTAAAATAGGACAATTAATACAATTAAAGCTATAAATCATGCATGGTAGGCAAATGATCTCTTGTCATGCTCTGAGACCAAAACATCTTAATAATTAAAGCATTAATTTTCATTTATCTGTCCTAGTAATTTTCATGATCTGTTTTATTATTTTCACATTTTATGCCACCAAAAAGATACATGATAGCTAATTGGATGCCACATGGACTAACAAACTAAAAATTTCTTAGGTACATGCCATATGATAAATCCTATGAAATTCTAATATATATATATATATATATATATATATATACATATGTGTGTGTATATATATATACATATGTATGTATAGGGGTGTAAATGAGTCAAGTCAAAGCCGAGTTTTAGCTTGTTCAGACTCGATTTATATTTTTTTTTTGAGCTCAATCTCGAGCTCGAGTTTTGAATCGAGCTTGAAAATCGTGTTCAAATTTGGTTCACTTAAAACTCGAGTCGAGTTTGTGTTCAACTCGAGCTTAACTCATTAATAAATTATAATCGAGCTAAACTCAAGCTCGACTAATTATGTAACTTGTTTATAAATTATCAAAAGACTCAACTTCCTAAATATTTATTTCTAATAAAATAATTATAATGAAAATACTTAAAACTAATATAAAAGTAAAAGCATCCAATTCGTGAAAAAATACAATCATAAAATTGAATATTACATGTATTACAAAGATATTAATTAATAAAAAATATATTTTATATAGTATGGAAATGTTAGGTTATGTTAAGCAGGATTCAAGAATATATATATATATATATATATATATATATATATATATATATATATATATATATATATATATATATATATATATATATATATATATATATATATATATATATATATTAGTCAATTTGAATTAGTAAAATATTTATAAAAATGTTAAAATATATTTTTAGAGTGCCAAAATTATTAAGTTAATAATAATAATAATAATAAAGTTGTTTATGAGCCTACTATGTATGTATATACACACATATATATATAGGATAATATATATATATACACATACACAATAGGAAAGGGACAAATATATACTTTAAAACTATAACAATTTTAAAAAGATACGCTAACTCTTATATCTCAAACATAAGACAAGATAATATTAATTTTAATATGCTTAATTACAAAAATATATATGTGCGTATGTTTATGCTTAATTGAAAAAAAAAAAAAACTTATTCAACTTTGACTCTTTTTATCATTATATTGCATATATATTTTAGAATTTGATAATTCTTAATATAAACTTATTAATTTGTTGTAGTCTCAATATTATCTTGAATTTGAATTAGTGATAATATTATAATAAATTCCTAATATATATATATATATATATATATATATATATATATATATATATATATATATAACAATTTTATAATTAATATATACTAGGTAACTTATTAGTTTGGCATATTACTATATACTAGTTGGATCCAGGGTGGAATATGGTTCGATTCAATTCAGTTATTGAAAAAGAATCGAATCAAACTAAAATTTTCCATTCCTTAAAATTGAAGAACTGAAACTAAACCGAAATTGATAAAGAACTATATTTAATTGAACAAAAAATTTGGTATAATACCATTCGACATTGTCACTACAAAAAATCCACTAATTTATCGACGGAAAAATCCGTCAGTAATAATTGAAAATCTATTAGTAAATCAATTTACCGACGGATTAAGGACGAAACAAATCCGTCGTTAAAACAATTGTCAGTAAATCATCAGCAACAGATAAAATATTTCGTTAGTAAATTTACTGACGGAATGCGGTCAGTATTTTATGAAAAACAGTCGGTAATTTCATTCGAAAAATATCGCAAATATTCATATTCCATCAATAAAAACAAAAAATTCGTTAGTAATTGGTCAGTAATCCGTTAGTAATTTTTAGTCAAAAATAATATTTTAATTTTACAGTCAGTAATCCGTCAGTAAAATAAGTATAAAAATAATATTTTATGACAAAACGGTAGGTAATCCGTCAGTAATTTTCAGTCAAAAATAATATTTTAATTTTACGGTTAGTAATCTGTCAGTAAAAAAAGTATAAAAAATAATTTTTTATGAAAAAACGGTCGGTAATCAATCAGTAATTTTTAATCAAAAATAATATTTTATTTTTACAGTCAATAATTCATCAGTAAAATAAGTATAAAAAAATATTATTTTGTATCAAACGGTTGGTAATCCGTTAGTAATATATAAAAAATAATAATTTAATAACCATTTTGGTCAGTAATCATTCAATAACTTGGAAAATAATTTTTTTAAAATTTTTTAATATTTAATAAATTAATTTTATAAAATATATATTAGTTAAAAAATTATAAATTAACATATAATGTGAATATCAAAATTTTTCATTCCATAAAATGTAATATTATTTATAAAAAATGTAATATACTATACACTATATAAATGTTGCAAATAAGTAAACTAAAAAAACTAAAAAAATAACTAATCGTGCTCCTGAGCATTATCCTCCTCGTGGCCCTCGACGTGATGCTAGCTATGCTCCAAATCTACTATATATGCATCAGCAGTAACAATAGAAGCATCTCCAGCTGAAGTGTGCTAATATGAAGTAGTAGAAGCCAGTGGTGGAATAGGTGGAGAAGCAGCACTATCAGCAAAGTACCTAGAGAAGAACTACTGCATCTATAGCTCAATTTGCTGGCGGACTTGCTTTTGGACTGTTGTAATATCCCAACCCGATATAGGACATATGTACAGTATACGAGTGAAGATACCCATTTAGTATCGTAATGCGTGGCCAAGTTAAAAATGAATGTTTTCAATATTCAAATGATTTGAATATAAACGTTTTAAAATAATAATTTTATATGAAAATATTTTCCTTTATTGTTATATTTATATTGATATTCAAAATTATCGAAATTTATAAACTTCCATTTGAATATTGATATTGATATTGATATTTTTATTATTATTATATTAATATTAATAAGCTAAACTTATATTGATATTTGATATATGATTTATAAATATTGTTATATGAGTATTTAAAATAGTAGAAAATTATTTCAAATTTAAAATTGATATTTGAAAGGGTATTGATTTATTATATTATTATGTTAATATTTTTAAGAGAATATTTTATTAAATGAATTATTGATTTATTATTTACTAAATTGATAAAATTTTAAATTAAAGAAATTGAAATTTTATTATAAAATATAGAAAATTTTATAATTAATATTTGAAGTTTGTTGCGTGATTTCTGCAAGTGCACAGATCGTTTACAAGTAATAAAGTGATGAGTGAGTATCGTTCCCACGAGGAAGGGTTTGTCAAGTACCAATTTTAAGATTCCTCTATTATTTAGAAAATTAATTATGAGAATTTATATTTTAAGCTAAAGTAAAATTCAAGTACATAAATGATGATAAATATGAAAATAAAATTAAAGGTCTAGGATTTAGAATTCATTAATTGATTACCTATGATTACTTTATATATTTTTTAGATTGGATTATTTTTGCTAGAATTAATGATTAAATTTTCCTAAATTATATAATGTTCTCTTTCAAGATACAACATGTGTGTTTATATTAATCTTATGTCTACTCTCGTGATCATAAGCAATTAACACAAACCCATTAAGTTTTATGGAAATCCTTTTGAAAATTACAAAAGAGTGTTCTTATCTCTAAGCAACACATACCCTAGGTCTAATATCTTAATGAACTAATATTGTATTTCCACACTCGCTACGTCACACAATATCTTAAATCATGCAATTAATGGCCAGTTAATTACAAGCATTAAGTTCTAAGATAAAAGTTTAATTCCAACAATCAACCCAATCAATTAAATATAAATAATCATATGCAAATCAAAAAATTACATCTAAATCCTAGAAAAATAAATTTAGCTATTCATAATTAAAAGAGAAAAAATAATTAAATTAACAATAAAAATAATAAACATAATAATAACTTATAATTAAATTCAAGAATAGAGTTTAGAGAGAACTTGTTTTGAGATACAATCTTTGATGAACTCAAGCTTCCAAAAACTCCTCCTCTTGATCAAAATAAAAAATAAAACTAATCTACTATAAGAAAACATATAAAAATCTCTCTACATATATTTTTTTTATGGATTTTCTTTGATGCTATTTCCCTTTGCCAAGCATGGTATTTATAGATATGTTTGGTGGAAGAATTCAAGTTCCATTAAAATTCTTACATCAAAAATTCAACACTGATGGTTAGGTTGGCCACCAACCATTGAATTCCTTCATCAATATTCAAAAATGGTTAGGTTGGCTACCAACCATTGAATTTTGGCCACCAACCATTGAATTCCTTCATCAATATTCAAAAATGGTTAGGTTGGCTACCAACCATTGAATTTTGGCCACCAATCATTGAATTTATTTCTCATGGATTGAAAACTTGAATCATTGCTTGCATCATTATTTTTATTGCATCATTTTGATCTGCAAAAATAAAATAAAAATACTTAAAATATGTTATAATTTATTTATAAATTGTAGAACTATTTATTTCTAAAAATAAGTAATAATATTATTGCATTCTTGAGAATTGAGCTAAAATTTAAGTTTAAACAATTAAAATAACTCTAAAAATATAGAGTTATCGTACCCCCAAACTTAAATTTTTGCTTGTCCTCAAGCAAAAGAAAATTCAAAACCTAAACTAGTTCACTTTCGTAGGAAATTACGATTGCATTTAGCGTATGCAACAAGCCTTTAAACCCCTAGGTGTCCCATAGAGGACGAGTTATAGTCTCGTGAGGGCTTCCAGTGGTGATACCCACAAACACCTTTAAAAATTTATTTCAAAGAAAAATAAAATATCACAAAAAAGAGACTTAATCCTCTCATGCTTATGTTGAATTTTCTTTTTTAAGGTCTTAAGAAATTAATATTTACAAACAACATATCAATAGTATTGCAAGTCAAGCTTCTATCTCAGGTTCAAAACAATCCTCATCTTAATCATGCCTTGAATAACTATGCATTAAATCAACTGCAAAGAAATTATTGCACTTCAGATAGGCATATACACACTAATATCTTTAAATGCCTCTATCAAATGATATAAAATAGATGTACAAATCTCATAAGCATATTAAAGCAAACAATCTCCACTAATGGAATTCACAAATCAAGAGAGATCAATAGGTCTTGACTAGGGTTGTAATGGG
Source organism: Reutealis trisperma (assembly GCA_947687605.1). NCBI lineage: Eukaryota > Viridiplantae > Streptophyta > Magnoliopsida > Malpighiales > Euphorbiaceae > Reutealis > Reutealis trisperma. The sequence goes on from CANTUT010000886.1 coordinate 109,369, forward strand.
GCTAACACAAGGTATTTTTGGCTAAACAAAGAACAGGCTAAATGAACAAAAGTAAAATAATTATGCCAAGTTTACAAAATCAATAGCTCAAATAAAGGAATTATATTAATGAAGGATCCTTTTCGTCTTAAGCACTATTCTTTTTCAATGTTTTCTTCTTTTAAGCCCACCTCTTCTTCTTCTTGTTCTTTTTTTTTTTTTTTCGCCAACAACATTATTCTAAAGACAAGCAAGAATTACTAACTTTTATTGGTTCAATTTTCTTGCTTTCTCCCAAACTTATTTTAAGCAAAAGGTGGTCTTTTATAATGAATAATACTCTCAGTTATTAGAAATTCTTATTTCCTTTTAAAACTTCAATAATTCCTTTTTCTTCATTAAAATGTAAACTTCACAAAATTATCTCACAAACAAGGTGAAAGATAACAATTAAGGTTAATTAACAAAGAAAAGAAAGTTAAAATTATCAAGGCACAAAGGGGTAAACTAGGAAAAAAAATTAAAATAAGGGTAGATACAAGTAACAGGCTAAATAAACAATGCCTAAATCATATCTCTCTTTCAAAATGAATTCAAAATTTCGCCTCAAAAGTTTGCAAAAACATGTTCTAAGATAGGTGAGGCAAATGAAGATAAAAATATGTAGAAGCTCTCTCTAAGTAAGCATACACAAATTCAATGCAATCAATATAATGCAAAGCAAAACAAAATATAATCTTAATAAAAGTTAATTTCTTACCCAAAATAGTTGCTCAACCTGAAATACTTTAATAAATTGTCCATAAATATCAATTATAATCAATCATTAGCCTTTCATCAAATTATTTAATATAAGCATATTTTATCAAAAAAAAATTTTAATTTATTCATCAAAACACAAAAGAAATGACTGAAAAGAAAAAACAAACTAAACCTCCCCCAAACTTGCAATGGACATTGTCCTCAATGTCAAAGAAACAAACAAAAAGAAAGAAAATACTCCCTCTTGTAGAAAAGTGGATTCCAAATTATAAGCAGGATATGTATTTCACTTCCTTGCTTCCTGTAAAACATCTTGAAACAACACTAAAAGCAAGTATGAGAAATTAATCACACAAAAAGAAAATATCAATTTTTTTATTTTTGTTTATTTTTATTTTTTTTAATTTTTTATTTTGGAAACTAAAGAAAAAGAAAGAAGAAAAAGAAAAAAAAATATAGATGCGTATCAAGAGCACAAAAAGTACTCTTTACTCAGCCATCTTGTATGAATAACTCTTCAGTTAGTTAGTTAGTTAGCTAGCTAGTTAGTTTTTTTTTTTTTTTTGAAAAGGAAAATCACATAAATTTAAGATGCGTATCAAGAGTACAAAAGTAACTCTTTACTCAGCCATCTTACATTTAGTGATTCGAACCTAAAACTTCGCTTGATCAAGTGCAACAAAAAAAAACACACACAGAAAAAAATGCGATAAAAAAAAAACTACAAAAGTTAGAGAAGTTATAATCGGAGATTCAGATCTAGTCCTCGCTTTTTACTACTACTAGCCCTGGGGTGCCAAACTACCTGCGCCATCAATGGATCAGGTTCAGATTTAAAGTTTTGCAGTTGATCAATCAATTGATCAATAGTTGAAGCAGAGACTAAGATGCGTTGACTCGCCGGTGTCATAAAACCCTGTTCCACAACATGATCAAGAAAAGATAACAAACCATTATAAAAACTATCAACATTAAGTAATCCCAATGGCTTTTGAAGAATAGTTAATTGAGTCCAAGATGCAATGGTGAAAATATCTTCAAATGTTTCTAAACCACCAGGTAATGCGATAAAAGCATCAGCATTGAAATTCATGTATGCCATTCGTTCGTACATGCTATTGACTTGTAACTCATTACCTATAGTTCCACCAGTGATTTGTTTATTTCGAGCCAAAACCTTTAGAACTACTCCTAAGACTTTACTACCTCTAATATATGCAGAACTTGCGACACAACCCCTTAACCCTAAACTACCTCCCTCAAACACCAAATCAATTTTTCGTTCAGCTAAAATCCTACCAAGTTCATTAGCTGCTATCAAGTACTCTCTTTTCTTGCCAGAGTTTGGACTACAAAAGATACAAAGAGTTTTGAATTTGCGTGTTGAGGATTCTGCCATTTTCTCTCACAGATTTTTTGAAAGGGTTGTGTGCATATTGACAATAATGAATATGAATATAAAGAAACTAGAAGAGTAAAAGAATAGTTCAATGGGATAAAATAATTGTTGATAGAAAAAGTATAAAAAACAAAAATGATAATAAAAACAAAAATAATTAATACTGTGTACAAATGTCAAAAAGAAAACATTGAAAAACTAAAAGCAAACATTAAAAGACTAAAAAATTAACGAAAGTAGAAAAATCTGCAGCGTGAGTACAAAAGTCAAAAAGAAAATATTGAAAAGCTAAAAGGAGACATTGAAAGACTAAAAAGTTGTCGACAGTAGAAAAATCTGCAGGAAAATAAAATCTAGATGCTAAAAAGTCAAAAAGTACTGCAGGATGTAGAAAAAAATAATGCATTGAAAAAAATAAAAGAGTTAGTGATACACCTGATTATAAACAGTAGTTGTGATTTTGGCTCACATCTTCCTCTGGTTTTACGTCCAGTAACAGCTTACACGCCTTCTATGAGTCCAAGATAGGTTTCCCATCCAGTTTTCTTATTAATTGGCAAACAGGGCCTTTTATCATCAGATTCCCTAAACTGTAACACTGCTTCTCTTCCTTGAATAGTTCCCATAAATCTAAAAGAGTGCGTTGAACTTGTCCACAAGGATGCGTATCAAGAGTCTGAAGGATATTATCCATAGACTCCTTACTCAGTCCATCCTTTATGAATTTAATTTTGTCTTCTCGATTTATGGATGCAAATCCAATATTTCTACAGCGTGTGTTGCAATTCCATCTTGCACACTTGTAGCAGACCCCCATTCTTTTAGCTCTCCTCTTCTTTGAGTAAGAACTTCTCCCCGTACCTAGCAAACATTTAATAAATGAGTCATCAATCTCACCTGCCAATCGTACTTTGGCTTCTATGATCCAGCGAATATCCTCAGGAAGATTCAGACGCCTAAATGCCTTGATTCTTTCTAGTCTGCGTTCATCAATTTTCCTGAGTACATCTTGGGGAAAAGTTGGAAACCTGTTTTTTAGTGCTGCAAGAGATGCTTCCATATCTGATTAACTTAGTTAAGAAAATGAAAGAGAAAACTTACAACGAAATAACTAAACAGAAATAAAAGAAACCTAATAAAGAGAAAACTCATATTTCCTCCTAATAAGCTATTTAATAACAACACTAAAGTAAAATTAAAATAGAACGAAACAAACAAAAGAACAAAAGAAATTAAAAAGAAGTAAAAAAGTTAGAAATTTGGGTTGTCTCCCAAAAGCGCTTTATTTATAGTCTTTAGCTTGACTATAGCTAGATCTTCATCATGGAGGATAATACACAAAGTATATCATCTCGATAATTGTGGAAAGATAGACTTTTGCCAATTTTAATGAGTCAAGCCATCTTGATTTGAGCCTGCATGGAAAAAAATTAAAACAGAAATTATTGAATATTTTATAATTAGGCTCATAATTTTTAAAAACTTTCCAACAAGCTCTTTTTCTTGCTCTAAATTTTCTTAAGAAATTGAGATAGGAAGGTAGTGGTGTTGAATCAAGAGTTGGTGAGTGCTCAGTTGATGGTGGTGAATGTTTCTTCTTTTCTTTCAAGTCATCAAATTGATATTCTTTATGGTCTGGCATATTTGGTGTTGTTTTCACCAAACAAACTGAAAGAGTTTCCTTTGAGTTCTCTTTTTCAAATACCTCTTTAATTTCCCCATTAATTTTAACTACTTCGCAGATATTATCCATAAGAGAAGAATATTTCTTGGGCAAATTGATCTCAACTTCTTCCTTTTTTTCTTGCTTGCTTGAAGTATCTGCTTGATCAATCATCTCTTCCTCATCATCACTCAAAGAAATTGCCAAACATTGATCTCCAGAATATTCTTCATTTTGACTTGTTAGGTTACCATGGCCTTGAGCATCTAATGGACTAACAAACTGTTCCATTTGTACATCATCATCTGTATTGTGACTAGCCCATTGATCCATCCTATCTTCCAATCTTTCACATCGTTCATGAGTAGCATTTATGAATCTTTCCAATGCTGCTTCATAAGATGATTTGTGCTCCTCAAATGGTGCATGATCTTGAAAATCATCTTGATAAGGATACCATGAATTGCATTGGTTTTTCCAAGAAAAGTTTGAATAGTCACTCCATCCTGAGTTGTCTATATTGGAATATGGATAATTCTCATACATGTTATAATTTGGAAAAAATTGTACCTGTTCTGCATATTGGCACTCATAATTCAAGTGATTACCTCCACACAGATTACAACTCAAACATGAATTAAATAAAGTATTAGCATTAACTTTATCAATTAAGTTAACCAATGCATCAATTTTAGCATTTAACTTACTAAAACTATCCTCACCATACATGCTTGCTGCTCTACTTAGCATCACTTCTCTGTTCCATCATTACAAGTTGTGGAAAGCCATCTTTCCTTTTTTTTTTTCTTAATAAAATTCCTGTAAAATAAAAATAAAAAAAATAGAAAAGAAAATCAAAATCTAAAGTAATAGAGTATACCAATCTATTGATATTGTCAAAAATTGCCTTCCCCGGCAACGGCGCCAAAAACTTGTTGCCCGATTTCTGCAAGTGCAAAGATCGTTTACAAGTAATAAAGTGATGAGTGAGTATCGTTCCCACGAGGAAGGGTTTGTCAAGTACCAATTTTAAGATTCCTCTATTATTTAGAAAATTAATTATGAGAATTTATATTTTAAGCTAAAGTAAAATTCAAGTACATAAATTGTGATAAATATGAAAATAAAATTAAAGGTCTAGGATTTAGAATTTATCAATTGATTACCTATGATTACTTTATATATTTTTTAGATTGAATTATTTTTGCTGGAATTAATGATTAAATTTCCCTAAATTATATGATGTTCTCTCTGAAGATACAACATGTGTGTTTATATTAGCCTTATGTCTACTCTCGTGATCATAAGCAATTAACACAAACCCATTAAGTTTTATGGAAATCCTTTTGAAAATCACAAAAGAGTGTTCTTATCTCTAAGTAACACATACCCTAGGTCTAATATCTAAATGAACTAATATTGTATTTCCACTCTCGCTACGTCACACAATATCTTAAATCATGCAATTAATGGCCAGTTAATTACAAGCATTAAGTTCTAAGATAAAAGATTAATTCCAACAATCAATTAAATATAAATAATCATATGCAAATCAAAAGATTACATCTAAATCCTAGAAAAATAAATTTAGCTATTCATAATTAAAATAGAAAAAATAATTAAATTAACAATAAAAATAATAAACATAATAATAACTTATAATTAAATTCAAGAATAGAGTTTAGAGAGAACTTGTTTTGGGATACAATCTTTGATGAACTCAAGCTTCCAAAAACTCCTCCTCTTGATCAAAATAAAAAATAAAACTAATCTACTCTAAGAAAATATATAAAAATCTCTCTACATATATTTTTTATGGATTTTCTTTGATGCTATTTCCCTTTGCCAAGCATGGTATTTATAGACATGTTTGGTGGAAGAATTCAAGTTCCATTAAAATTTTTACATCAAAAATTCAACATTGATGGTTAGGTTGACCACCAACCATTGAATTCCTTCATCAATATTCAAAAATGGTTAGGTTGGCTACCAAACATTGAATTTTGGCCACCAATCATTGAATTTATTTCTCATGGATTGAAAACTTGAATCATTGCTTGCATCATTATTTTTATTGCATCATTTTGATCTGCAAAAATAAAATAAAAATACTTAAAATATGTTATAATTTATTTATAAATTGTAGAACTATTTATTTCTAAAAATAAGTAATAATATTATTACATTCTTGAGAATTGAGCTAAAATTTAAGTTTAAACAATTAAAATAACTCTAAAAATATAGAGTTATGAAAGTTATATATTATAATTTTTATATTATAATTAATGGATAATATGATGAAATTAATGAAATTAATATTTTGGTTAAAATTATTGTTTTAGAATTTATATGACAAATATTATTATTATTAAAGTTAGTATATATATATATATATATATATATATATATATATATATATATATATATATATATATATATATATATATATATATATATATATATATATATATATATATATATATATATATATATATATAAAGTAAGTAAAGTCGGCAGCCCAAAATTGGGTAGTAGAAAAATAGAACAGGGAAGAAGAAATAGAAGCAGAGGGAAATAAGGAAGCAGAGGCAGAGAGGGCAGAGAGAGAGAGAGAGAGAGAGAACGTGCGCAGGGACTGCACGCCGGACCGCCGCTCTCCGGCCACTGCCGACCGACACGCGCCGCACTAGGAGGAAGGACGCCCGCCGCCCCTTCGACTGGTAGAGGCCCGTCACCTGCAGCCACTGGACGGCGGCACACGCTCCCTCCAAAGCTTCGCCGGCCGAAACTTTTAGGCCATTTTTCGATGACTTTCCGATCCCCGTTTTTAATGAAATTGGTATGGTTGAATCCCTTGTGATTCCAGCTTCGATTTGGTATATTGTTTGCTAATTTTAGATAATCTTTTTATTGATTGGAATCCGGCGACATCAACGGTTACCGACGCCGTTTCTACGTGTGTTCCAGCGGACTACGGTAAACGAAAGTTATATTCGGACTCCTCACATCACAAGCTAACTGATGATATCTTCGGATCGTGATTTGGTCGTCGTTGAAATTTTCCGGCGACCGGATTCCGGCGACCTCTGAAATCGACAAATTCGGACAGAAGCTCCGGCTCATTAAACTGAGCTATATGGTATAAATCTCGATTTCCAATTATGTATAGATAGTGAATTATGATTTTATTTGTAAGAATTTAGGTAAATAGTTTAATGGAATTAAGTGATTAAATGACATAATTGAATTGAATTAATTGTTATTTATATGATTATGGAGTATTGTTGGTGATTAAATTGGTAGATTGAAGTGAAATGTTGATATTAGAATTGATTTAATTGAATTGAATTATTTGGAAGAATGAAGTGAGATGTAGATATTGGTATTGATTGGATTAAATTAGTGGTTATTAGCTTGATAATGAGGAATGAAGTGGGCGGATGGGATTAGTGTATTGAAGGTCCAGGTTGGACCATTTGATTGTGATATCGTGGATAATTTGAATTTATGGAAATGTTGGTGGAAATTGCTTAATTGATTTTACTTGAATAACATGAATATTGAAATGTGAAATTGAAAGAAAGGAGAATCATTCTTTTAAGTGAGTTATTGGAAAATAATTAGAGAAATGTTAAGTTTAGTAGTAAGTATAGGTTTAGAATATCTTAATTTTAGAATGCTAAGTTGTGAATAAAATAGAAATGTTAATGACCTAAGCTAAATTAAATAATGTGATAATGAGGAAGTGATTAATATATGATTGAAATGCATGTGTAGAGTCTAATAACAAGGACAAGGATATTGGGTAAAGTGCGAGAAGCACTAATCGTATCAGAGTCAAATGTACATAGGAGCAAAGGAGTCCATGGTGAGTACTTAATAATATAATATGTTTCCTATTATTTGCTTGAAAACTTTATTGCTAAAAGTATGCCAACTCCTTTATAAGTTGAATTGCTCATTGATATTGAACCATATGTTATAATGCTCCTTGATTCATAGCTAAGCTTGAATTGTATATTGAACCTTCTTGATTTCTTGATAAGCCTAAATTGCTTATTGAATATTGAACCTTTGATATGATACTTTCTTGATTATTAAGCCCAAGTGAGTCAAACATTCCTTTATGGCACTTGGCCAAATGAGTCTATGTTGTTTTGATCTTATAATATGATCAATGATGAGAACCTAATTGATATTGATATATTATCCATTGAATTATTTCATGGATGGAAAGGAAAAATGTTTTAATGATACTGTGGTAAGCAGAATACCCCTATGATGTGGGGCAATACATCAGACATTGTGCACAATGGTAATGAACCTGCGGATAGGGTAAAGAGTATCCGAACCCTAGCTGGGAAGGGTTTATGGGCCCCAGTACGTGTGACCCGATCAGTTGTACGTGTGACTGATATGGGAGTGAGCAAGGCGTAAGCCGCCACTCGAATGATAATGATAATGTGGGAAACACACCGTTTCCATAAAGGAAATATTATGCTAAAAATGTAATATTTACTGTGTATGGAAAACTATTTTTATAAGAGTAACTTGTGACCCGTTTTACTTCTTTGCTATAAAAATATTATCATTAAAGCACCTACCATTTGTTTATTTTATATAGTATTATTTTGGTACTCACTGAACTCTGTCTCATATTTTAGTGGTTTAAACTTTTTAGGTACAGTCAATGAGTTAGCAAAGTAAAAGTCCCAAGCCCATCCTTCGCTTGGAAACTGTTTTGATAAGTTTCAGTGTTGTAAGTAGAGCTCCATGGTTATTGAAAGTTATAAGGTCTATATGTAACATGAATGGTTATTAATGGGTTAGCATTAATATGTTAAAGGATGTTTGTATAATATGATTTGTATCATAACCGTTATTGTAATTATATATGAACTATTGAACGTTGAGTTAATGACATGAAATGAAACTTTAAAGGTTTTACAAGTTATATGTGTAAATGATATTATAAGTGGAAATGATAGCAAGTAATGTGTATTGAGGAAATGTGATTAGGCTATGGTCTTGGGATATGGTTCAATGTAATGAATGTCAATTGATTTGAGTGGAATGGGTTCTACGGGTTTTGGTGCCCTTACGGCTACCCATACCCTAGGACTGTCGCGGCTCAAAGATGGGTCATGACAACTGTCCTCTGCATCTCCTCCTGCATCTGAGCTACTTGCCTATCGATCTCATGCTGCATATGCTCAGTTATGGGTGGCGGTGGCGGTGGCGGTGGCGGTGGTGGAGCTAAGGAAGAATTGGCTCCGAAATGTCCGAATGAGCGAGCCATCGAACCCATCTCGTAGACTTGTCCCTTCTCTCGGCCCCCAATGGCTCTGAAGTATAGCTTAAACTCATTTACATGGGCTAGCTCAATGGATTTAGGAGCTAGTTGGGACATCTGCTCGCGGAGGTTTCTGAGATGCTCGTATTTTTTTTATATAATAGTAGTTAGCATTTAAAATTTTTAATGTACTTTAATAGAAAAATTGCTAATTAAAACTTACATGAATCCACTGGAAACGCTGGTCAACAAAGTTCTATCGGTCTTCCTCTCTAGTGTGGATGTGCTCGAAGATCTCCTCAGGAGTACGGTCTCAACCAAGATCATTTTTTTGTTAAAAATTAAAAGTATCATCCCAAAATTAGTAAATAAAAAAATTATGAAATTAATAACTTAAAAAATAAATGAATTTTTAAAGTACGTACAATTTAATTACTTATTATAAAAAAATCGACATCTTACTAATTTTCTGACATGCTCCGCAGCAGGGATAGACCCTCCAGTATGCTTAGACGGTCCACTTGTTGGACCGCCTTTATCTGACTTTCTGTTCATGGATGCCTTCTGAGATAGCTACTTATGATCCAAAAAATCCTAGTATTTCTTCCAAGCATCCCATGTCTCCTGAGGGATCCACGTCTCTCTCTTCCCCTTTTTCTTGACGTTGTAAAGGAAGTTCTTGTACCGAACTGCAGCCTTCTTAAAGAAGGTTGTCTTCACCATTTATGATATAGCGAGGTTCCAGTAGTAGTACTTCTGGAAAAAAAAATAAAAATACAAGTTAGTATATAAATAATAATTAATATATAAAATACAAAATTAATTTACTAATAGTATGTATCTATTTAATACATATTACTAACAAATAATTATATTTTATTATATATTATTACAGTTTATTATATATTATGATATTTATTATACTTAATATCTTTTAATATAGTATTATATATAACATATAATTTATTATTTATTATTATTATATTTATTATTTTAGAACATATAATTTTGAATTCTATATAATAAGTTATTCATTACCTAAAACTCCTAGTAGAACTCTTTCGTCTCTTAAGACATTAATTTCCAATGCATGCCTTTAGGTTTCAGCTGATTTTTAAATATCTTGTAAATCATCTGTGTCACCTCTAGCAAACACATTCTACAATTAAAAAACTTAAATGTTAGTTAAACGAAAAGTAAGATATTATAAATTAAGAATTACCTTAAGAAATATAGCACTTACACATCTCCCTCCAGTGTGAGATGCTGCCTATACCCTGAATATGAAAACAGGACTAGTGGAGTAGTGGTAGGAGCTATTGTAGTGGTAAGAGTTGCTGTAGAGGTAATGGCGGTAGGTGTAGAAAATGAAGGATGGGTAGATGGAGAAATAGACGAAGGGACGGTGGATGGAGGGATAACAGAAGGAATAGTGGATGGAAGGATAACAAAAGAAATAATAGATAGAGAGATAACTGAAGAAGGGACAGTGGATGGAGGGGTAACAAAAGAAGGCATTGTAAATAGAGGGGAAATGGAAGAAGGAATAATGAAAGGTGATGAAAGTATAGGATCGGTGGATGAAGTAGTAGACATAGGAGGAGGAGGAGATAAAGGGATCCGTATAGTAATGGTTAAAAAGGTGAATGTAGGTGGTATAGAAGGAGATAAAGATGGTAAAGAAGAAAGGGTAGTGGGAAGATCACTAGTGATAACAGGTCCTCCCTGGGAGTGACGCCATTTTTGGGACGTTGATGTACTACTACCAGGAGTATCTCTAGGAGTCGGTACATGTCTCGGAGTTGACATCTATATATTTAGTAAAGTTTGATAAATTCATTTATTATTTCATATTACATAAAAATTTTATCCACACAAACAAAAAATTGAAAATTAATATGGCGTAATCACGGAATAACAACGAAAATATACTAAAAAAAATTACGACACAAGTTGAAAATGACTTCATTGAAATATAATGTAACATTGTAAATATAAAAATAATATTCTTTTACACAATTAAAATATTATCCATACACAATCCCTAGGAAATATATATACAATACATTTATTCAGAATCTATTTCTTCAAGCTCATCTTCATCTATGTTTTCCTTAGATGTCTCGACATCTAAATTAAATTTGAATTCATCATCCATATCATTATCATCTTCGTCATCCATTTCAACTAATGGCTCGTTAGGATTATTTAAAGTTGTAGGAGGCTCATCATCATTAACTTCGAGTATAGGCTCATCAACTTTATCGTCTTGAAATGGTTCTTCAGATGTTGTATTTATTTCACTACCCTCCTTAATCTTTATGATTGGTCTAGCTTTGATCTTGCATATTGCCCACCAATCCACTTTATCTCGTCGTAGACTCATATAGGAAACATAATACACTTGACAAGCTTGCATTGCCAGTATAAATGGTTCATATTTATTGAATTGCCGCTTGTGGTTGACTACAACAAGATTATATTGATCATGAACCTTCATTCCCACATTTGGCATTGGATCAAACCATTCACACGTAAACAGAACAGTCCTCTTAATTAGAAGTGTAGGGTATTCCAATTGCATTACATCGATTAATCGATCATAATAATCAAATGCATTCTCACTATAATTGGAACCCTTTATACATACCTCGTTATTTGATGACCTACCCGAACTTCACTTTTTAGTATGAAACTTGTAACTGTTCATGAAGTAAATAGGATAGGTTATAACATATCGTAATGGACCTTTGGATAGATCAATAATGAATTGATTTGTTATTCTATTTGTAGGATTAATGGCCTATGAAAAAAATAAATATATCAATTTGATAGTATAGGATAGAAATTTAAGATTAATTTTTAAGTAATGGTACTACATTATACTTACATATGAATGAAACCAGTGCATAAATTCTGTCTCTAATTTTTGTCTATATAAATTGTTGATATATTCTGTACAGTTTGCTTCAACATATAAACGTAAAAGCTTCATTCATAAGGAAAATAGTAAGTAAAATAGAAAGGAAACTATGCAGAATGATGAAGAATGAGTTATTTTAATTAAGTTGTAACATACTCAACATATTTTGCAACTTCAGACCAATTCATAAGAATGTAGGATTAAGTCGCCTTATATTCTTCATCGGTCATCAATCTTGTTTTAGGTCAACCGAACGGTCTCCTGGATGAGTGAATATTGATAAAATGCCAGGCATATTTGCTCCTTCAGGTATTCCACCATCATCATTTTGAACTACTCTCTTATGCCTTGTATAGACATGGAGTTCGAAATAATAAGAGCAGAATGATGAAGCTTCCTCAACTAAGTATGCATTACAAATGGAGCCTTCAACTCTTGCTTTATTTTTGATATTATGTTCTAAATTTTCATTAAATCTACAGCAGGTAAATATCATAGATTATGACATTTGAGTATAAATGAATGGATATGATTGTAAATATTAAAATAGGCAAATATTTTACCTCCCAAATGGATACATCCATCGGTACTTAACTAGACTCACTATACGAGCTTCGTAAGCAAGATATATGGTAGATGCTCCATGGAGTCAAAAAAATTTGGAGGAAAAATGTGTTCCAGTTTATACAAGTTAAGTGGAATGGTATTTTCAAGCCTCGCCATGTCCTCTTCCCTAAGAAGTGTTGAAGTGAGTTCTTTGAAAAATAAACTCAACTCTGTTAATAGTTGCTAGACATCCCTCGACAAAATTTCATGGAAGGTAATAGGAAGTAAGTGTTGCATAAAAATATGACAGTCATGACTCTTCATCCCAAATAACCTTAGTTTTCGCATATCAACGCATCGACCCATATTAGATACATACCTATTAGGAAATTTTAGATCTTTTAGCCATTCACATAAGACTTATTTAGCCTGCTTATGGAACACATATTTTGCCTTTGGATATTTTCCAAACACTTCATCCATCTCTAACTCCTTATGGAGACAAAACTATTTCGAGTCCTGTCTGGATTTAGCATTATCTTTGGTTTTCCCGGGATGTCCATTACTATGTTGAATATATTTTTAAACACATTCTTCTCAATATGCATGACATCCAAATTATGTCTAATAAGATTAGTCGTCCAATATAGTAAATCCCAAAATATACTTCGTTTCTTCCATCTACATCCATTTCGATTTGCAATTTGAGCATTCACATCATCAGCTCCTACTTCGGTCACCTTCATCAATTTCAAACTAGTTATTTCTTGCAACAATTCAATTCCCAAATGTATAGGCGAAGCAGATGCTCGAACAGCTCTATTTTTTATGAAACCTATTTTGTTCTGTCTAAAAGGATGATTAGGCGGTAAGAACTTGCGATGGTAATCAAACCATGATTGCTTAGCCTTTTTAGGAAGAGTGAAAGAATCTATTAGTTTCTTGCAATATGGACATGCAAGTTTACCCTAAGTACTCCAATCAAACAACATACTGTACGTAAGAAAGTCACTCACAGTCCACATCAGAGCAACTCGCATCTAAAAATTTTGCTTCATAGACACATTGTATGTTTCAACGCCTATATCCCACAACCGTAACAATTCTATAATCAGAGACTGCCAAAATAAATCCAACTTTTATTTTGGATTATTTGGTTCGGGAACTATTACAGATAGGAACATGTATTCCTTCTTCATACATACCCCTGGAGGCAGATTATATGGCGTCACTATAATTGGCCATGATGAGTATTGTTATCCAGATTGTCCAAAAGGTTGGAAGCCATCAGTGCATAAGCCCAAAAGAACATTACAAATTTCAGAAGCAAAATATGGATTCACCTTATTGAAATGCTTCCATGCTATAGAATCTGAATAGTGTCGCATCACTCCATCTTCCTTTACATATTCCGCATGCCATCTCATATGCTTTGCAGTTGCCTCAGAGGCATGCAATCTCTATAACCTCAGAGTCAGAGGGAAGTAAAACATAATCTTATATGGAATATTTTTTTTTTGATGGACATACACCCCCACGTCTTGGCTTATATCTTGGCCAATTACAAAACTTATGTGCAATTAGATTACTGTCTTACCCCAATAAAGCATGCAATTCTTCTTGCTACAATCAATTTTCTCAATTGGAAGGACCAAACCCTGCATTAACTTCTTGGTGCTATAGAAACTATCAACCACTGTGTTATCTATAGGCAACAACTCGTTGTACCATTGCAATATCTCATCATAACACCTTTAAGATAGACGATGTTCTGACTTGATATTCAGAAGTCATGCCACAGCAGATAATTTAGACTGTTTCTCACAGCCAGGCCATAATTTTTCATTAGCTACCTCTGACATATCATACAATTTATGAGCGGTTAGATTTAGAGCTTCCTCCATGCGATCCCAATCAAAATCCAGCCCAGCAGCATCCATTAACATATTATGGCATGTAATTGGAGGACAACTGTCTGTATCTTCATTGCCTACTTCTGCCGCGGTTAAAGATCCAGACCCACTGACTTTACCATCCAAATACCATTGATAATACCCCGGTACAAAATCCTTCTTCAGAATGTGCAACTTGACAATATCTGCCTTAAGGAAATTTTGATTCTGACATCTCTTATGGTTATAAGGACATCGAACACTACTCCCACTCATGCACTGTGGCTGAGATATCGTGAATTACATGAATTGGTCTAAACCCTCTAAGAATTTTGGATTAAAATACCCATCAGTAAGTCTAGAGTACATCCAATTCCTATAGGTTCTCATAATTATTCCCTGTACATTCAACAGTATTAATTTATTTTTTATATTACATAAACAAAATTACATTTAAACTTAAATGTTTGGTTATAATTTTAATTAAGTTCACAATATCTAATTATATATCCTTATGTCTCCCTCCCTATAAGGTAAGAACCTAACCCATTTAGAAACTCATTGCTGCATAACTATTACTGTTACATTCTACATTCATACATATGTTGAAATTTCGGCAACGTCTTCCTACAGTTCTCCTAGTGCACCACATTTGAAAAAATTCACATAATCAGGATATTATTTTAATTTGCACTAAAAGAACATGGTAGAAAATAGTATCGAAATTTCAGACATTTGTATGAAATAAGAATATATATAGACAATGAGATCTCTAAACTGCCCAATTTGGACAATTCGATATTCTCTCACCATCCGATGAGCAGGATATCAAACGGAATTTACGGCTAATCCTAAATATGTTAATCATTTTAATTAATAATATATTTGGACATTTGATTGTAAAAGTCCAAAAAAAATTAAATTAATTTTAAATTCATTCAATAACAAAATGGTATAAATTCGCCGTGTAAATAACAATTGCAACATCACAACATAAGAACATATAATCAAAATTAATAAAATAAATTCACAAAATAAATACAAAATGTTGCATAATATGACACAAATTCATAAATGCATTATACTTTTTTCGATTTTTTTACCGTATCATAATTTTATATATAAATATTATTACTTAATAATAAAGATATTAATATTATATTAGATATTTTTTA